>CAXKWD010000002.1:147392041-147574541 GCA_964059195.1 Ectobius pallidus
AGATACCTGATTCATGGAAAATAGCTGAGTTAATATTGATTTTCAAGAAAGGACAAAGAAATGATCCTAATAATTATAGGGGCATAAGCCTATTAAATTCAGTTCATAAGCTGTGTGCTAGAATAATTAATAACCGCTTAAAACTAATAACAGAGGTGATTTTAGAGGGGGAACAATCTGGTTTCAGAATAGGACGTACTACTAGTGATAATATTTTTAGTATAAGGAGAATTTTAGAAAAAAGACAAGAAGTCAATTTTGAAACTCAAGTAGCATTCATTGACTTCAAAAAAGCCTTTGATTTTATGAATAGAGAAAAAATATGGAGAATAATGAACAAAAGGGGATATCCCCCTCATATAGTAGAAGTAATTAAACATTTACATAAAGATACAAAAATTATTATAAATACAGGCATATCAAAAACAGAAGAAATAGAAGTGAATCAAGGAGTAAGACAAGGATGTAGCCTTTCTCCCACGCTATTTAATATATATGTGGGTGAATTGATTAAGGTATGGAAAAAGGAGGTGAAGGAAGGAATATCGATTAACAGAAACATCTTAATAGAATGAGTGAAGAAAGAATACCGGTTTTAATTGGAAGATACAATCCTTGCGGAACAAGAGACGTTGGACGTCCAAGAAGAAGATGGGAGTAATGTTGGAATACAAAGTCGGAACAGGCAGGAACGCCTAACCCCTGAAGTGAAGATGATGATGACGATGAAGTAGCCTATATGGCCTTTGCATTTTCAGAGATTATCTTATAAATAAAAACATGATAAAGGCTAATATAATTTTACAACTTAACAGAATAAAAATTTCGAAAATATATATATATATACCACAAAGATTAATTTGATAGTTTGCATTAATTTGAAATGTAAATTTAATTATAAACATTACCTGGGATCATGTTATAATTTATTAATGATAAAAATAATACATGGACAAATTTAATGAACTGTCATTCTCGAGGAAAAATTATGTTTCTATGGGATTTTAAGGTCATCTAACTTGACTTGTAGATAAATCACAAAGATGAAATTCTTAAATTTTTTTACTATAGAGGGTTTATCTATAAAAATTTCATTTTTTAACTTTGTTCCAACCATGATATAAGGTATCAAATTTTTTTATTTTTTTTAAATTTGGAAGCTTGTAACTCTTAAAAGAATCAAATCTTTGATTTTTTTGTTAATACAGTGCTTTAAGGTAGCTAGCTACACATCCCCACAAAAGTAATAAAGAGAATAGATTTTTTTGGAAATTGATATGCCTTCAAAAATTAAAAATTTGTCATTTTTAAAGTTAAACTTTTAAGTTGATTTTTGCTATTTGGGACACAATTTTCCTTAAATGTGTATTGGAGATAATAAAGGCTGTATTTTCCTGAATAAAGAGGTTTTTTTTCATCAACCTCAGGTTCCCACTTCCGAATAAGTTAATATCAGCACGTTTTGTAAAACAAAAATGGCTGCCATCGGAATTCAGAATTTCAGAATTCAGAATTTACTGCCAGAATGAAGGTTTGTCCATGGGTAACCCTGTTTCGGGGATTGTATCTGACATATTCTTGCACTCCATTGAAAACCCCATCATCAGCAAACATATGGACCAAATCTTGACTTACATGAGGTACGTGGATGATGTATTGGTTATAACGAAGGGAGATTTATCTGACGAATTGTTGACTTGCTTTAACCAGTGCCACCCTAGGATTAAATTTACGTGTGAAAAGTCTGTGAATAGACAATTAAATTTTTTGGACCTAAGCATCAACATCGCCTCTCCTGAAGTGAAGTTAGGTGTATATAGGAAGCCGGGTAAAGGTGACCTGTACATTCACGAGAAATCCGCACTCCACCACACAACTAAATTAAACGTTTGGCGAAACTTTGTGCAGAGGGCATTTAGAATATGTAATAACCCCACAGATTTGCATAAAGAGAGGAACGCGATCGTAACATTGGCAAGAGCAAACGGATACAGGGAGGGTGTAATTAACAAAATCTGGAGGAGAATGGAGAGTGCGCACGGTGCAAGTGGTGGAAAGGAAGTGGATGTAAAAGTGAAAGATTCCTGCGCGAAATATGTGAGCCTGAACTTTTGGCCCGGGACGAGCGAACGTTTGGGTAAGGTATTATGCAAATACAGGTTAAGGCAGGCATACAAGTCAGGAAGGACTATAGAGAACATGTTTTCGCAATATAAAAGGTTTGGGGTTGAAACCGGGAAAAATGAAAAACCAGGTGCATATGCAATAAACTTGTAAGATTGTGATGGTGTTTACATTGGGGAGACCGGGAGGTCGTTTTCCGTAAGGCTCCGAGAACATGAGCGCGATGTAAGGAACAAAAACACCAATACCGGCCTAAGTCAGCATATGGTTGAAAACAATCATCAAATCGGCGGTTTTGAAGTTTTAGAGGTAGAGAACGACGTTACTCAGAGGAAGATATGCGAGGCCTTTCATATTATCAGGAGAACGGGGAAACTCCTCAACAACTATGAAGGAGACCTAGGTGATGATTGGTTGGAAATCGTCAGGAGGTTCGCAAAGGGAACAACTACACCAAAATTTCCCCCCGTTTACGTAGCGACGCCCGCAGAGTACGAAATCCCGAGAGAATGGATCGAAGTACACCACAGGGATACCACCTTTATGTTACGCGCCGATGATATGGAGGATGATTGTGCACAGAGTGGTTTTCCGAACGCGCACAGGAGCACGGCAGAGACCCCTTCCAGCATGGACAACGTACCAACATGTGAGTAAACTTTAGTTCACCTGAGGAAGGCCTGGAGGTCAGGCTGAAACGTAGTGACCGTTTTAAAGGTAAAATTTTATCCACTGTATAAGTTTTAATAACAGTTTTAATCAATTTTAATGCCTACCATTTGAGTAAATATTTTTTACGATTTTGGTCGTTATAGAGGAGTTTAACGAAAATGAAACTCTGGTTGTTGGTCAGGGAGAGGGGTGGTCGTTTAATAGGGGTACAAATAACATTGGCCTTATGGGTTTTACTGTCGGTTCTTATAAAAATTACTCTTTAAAGGAGGTGGTCGCTAAAGACAGGCAAGTGTGCCTCAGGGAAAGCTTCCTTATTTGCGAAGGTAAACAGAAATAATAAATTTTTTTAGTACAGAAGAAGAAATAGATGCTCTAGCCAAATATATGGTCCTTATGCAGACTCTAATCAAGGAAGCTCAGTAAACCAAGGACTCTGCAATGAAATTAATACCGAGAGACACTTCGACATTGTCAAATAAGAACATATTGCCTCAACGATTATCTTCTACCAGGAAACAGAAGAAACCTCCACAATCCACACTGACAAAACCAACGTCTGTCGAAGCTCAGAGTATAGCAGGAAACATTATTATTGAAAATAAGTTGCTGCAAGGAGGAACCAGTCCATATTAATTTGTATTTAGTTATTATTTTAAATAATGTGCTCTTATGCCTGCTAAATTAATTCTAAATATCCAGAAAGAAGTTACTGCCCATCTTTATGAACTTAACAGCTGTGTGTTATGTGCAACATGTGCAATACCGTAGACTGTCATCTGTCAAAATATAACCATGACATCCCAAGTGACATTTTTTAACATTGTGTGTGATATCTCAACTGATGGGCATGGGACTGAATGGGATGCTGTAAGTACCTATACTACAAACATTTTGTAATCCTAAATCCACATGAATATTGTTGTTTATTTCTTCGCTTGTATTCTGACACAATCTGATGATTCATCAAGTTTGCCCCCCTGTCGGCAACAGAACACATGTCGGCTGCTTGGTTACTGCAACTGCCTGTGCACAGCACAACTGTCGAGCTTGTAGCCATGTTTTGCTGGTAGCACCATCCTTTTTTTCCGTTTGTGATTTTTAAGGTCATCTAACTTGACGAGTAGATACATCTCAAAGATGAAATTTTTACAGCAGCATAATACACCATAGAGGGTTTATCTAAAAATTTCAGATTTTTAAACTTTGTTCCAACATCGATACAAGGTGTCAAATTTTTGCTATTTTTGAAATTTTGAAAGTCCATTGAACAGCAAATCTCTGGGTTGAAATTTTTGTAAATACAGTGCATTAAGGTTTATCCCCACAAAAGTAAAATGTAGAATATTTTTCTTTTGGGAATGATATTCCTTCGAAAATTGAAAATTTGTCATTTTTGAAGTCAGACTTATAGATTGATTTTGCTATTTGGGATACAATTTTCCTTAAATGTAAACTGGAGATAATAAAGGCTGTATCTTCCTGGGTTCACCAGTTTCGAGTATTATAAGTTAACACAAACCCTTATAAATGCAAAAAAATCAGCATGCTTTGTAAATGGCTGTCATCAGAATTTAGAAAAAAATAAAAATTTAAAATTTGTCTTTTTGAACTCTCTAATCATGTAAGAATCAATGAATTAAAAATCATTTGATTATAAAATGGTCAAGCAATCACCTTTGGATCACTTGACATGGAATGATCCTATTAAGAAAATACTTTCGAGTTCATTAATGATAGGCTTTCTTATGTTATTCTAAGAGGACGGTGGTTTGACTTCATAGTTATGAAGGCCCATGCACCAACAAAGGATAAAGACGATGACAAGGACAGTTTTTATGAGGAAATAGAATGAACATTTGATCAGTTTCCAGCATATCAAATGAAAATTGTTACTAGGAGATTTCAATGCAAAAGTAGGAAAGGAGGATATTTTCAAGCCATGATTGGGAATGAAAGTTTCCACTTGCAGTGCAATGACAACGAGGTTAGATTAGTGAATTTTTCCACTGACAAAAATTTAATCATAAAGTGTACAAAATTCCCACATCGTGATATTAATAAATACACATGGATTTTGCCAGATGGAAAGATTTGTAATCGAATCGTCCATGTGCTATTAGTAGAGATTGGAATTTTTCGGTGAGTTGAAAGCATGGAAATCGGTATGTTCAAATGTAAAAATTGGTGACTTGAAAAAGTTGAAATATGAGGAGCAACAGAACAACGTTTAATCAACACACATAAACAGGGCTAGGATGCGTAACAAGCACGGTGTACATCTACAAATGAACATCTTAGCCTTCAAAATAAATTTGTGAGAGCAGAGAGACATTTTCTTGCCGCAGGCAGTGATGCTTGTCTGTTAGTACATTATTATAACTTGAAAAAAAACGTTCACTATCTGCATTGACACATGGCATCCAAATTGCCTGAAACACACTTGACAAAATTTGGGTTTGTTAGGGTCATCCCTACTAACACTGGCACCAACTCCACTTTGCTTTCACCCTGGATTTTGTTTCTCACCAAGCACTGGAGTTCTGTGTAACCTTTTGTAATTTCACATTCTTGCAAATTACAGCAGAAACTTATCTTCTTTCCACATTTAACCAAGTCCTGAGTAACAACATAGACATAATGTTTGCAGGATCAAACACACTCACTGCCTTGTAATAAGCACCTGCAGGGTCAGAGGATCGCATGGAGATTAGCTTTGTTACTACATGCGAAGCTGCATTGCTGAGAGTAGACATGCATTTTCTCTGAGTTGCAGCATTAGCACATTTATCCATTTGCCTTTTTGTTTTAATGTCATGGTTGCCAGTAGCAGCAAGCTGTAAGCCCTGCTCAATGCATCATAAGTGACCATCTAGTACATGCACAGTTGGGTACAAGTGGCCCTCCAGAAGTTTGATGAGGTCTGCAATCCCTTGACCAACATCCTGCACAAATGCAGCTGCTGTTTGAGCAGAAAGAAGCTCATCCTCAGTCATGGTGTGCAGAAAGTCTACTCCAGCATTGTTCACCCCCAAAACATCTTCACTTTTCATGAAGGACACAACATCAGTCAGGTGATCCGATAGGTACACAACTGACTCAAACCATGATGACCATCTTGTCAGTACAGGCATGGGGAATAGGGGCACATTTTATCTAAAAAGCTCCTGAACAGATGCTTCCTATTCCTTGTGTTCAGAAATGCAGATTTGACTTTGGAGACTGCAGCTTGCAATTCAGGCAAGTGCTTACCAAGTATAGTAAACACTAAATTCAACTTGTGGGCCCAGCACTGAACGACAACCATGTTGTCTACCATAAGGGGTTTAAGCACTTCGAAACACTTAACCATATATCGTGCAGAGTCAGACACTAGGGCCACAACATTGTCATGCTGGATATTGTACTTGTTCATAATATCCAATATTGCCCTTGAACATGTTTTGCTGTCCGCTGTTTCAAGTATTTGAACATCACCAACAGCTATGTCGACTGCATCTCCAGCCTGAATGATTTTCAACAGGATTACAAAAATACATTTACCACGTTTGTCTGTAGTCTCGTCACAGTAGATAGCCAGAAGTTTGCCATGTAGTTTGGTCTTCAGCTCCGCTTCCCGTCCATCCTTCATTTTTGAAAGGTACTTTTCTCGAAGTGTCTTCACACATGGAATGTCTCCTGATCCTACAACATTCAATAAATCAACATAGAAATTATTAGTTATTAATTATTAGTGATATTTGCTATTATACCGGTACACATTAAATGCAGTGTAAAACATGGTTTCTACTGTAGATTGATAAAATAAAATAAATAAAAACATTTGACCTACCCTCAATAAATTCGTTCAGAAATGACTACTTCATGGGCTCATTTTCCAACTTGTGAAGTGGGATATTGGCCTTCATGAAGGTCTCTGCTACACGTGTACCAGGGTATTCTGAGTTTTGTTTCTTCTGTACCACACTACTAAAACAAGTAACAATTGATGTTAGCAGCTTTAATTGTTCTTCCTTTTGTTTATTCGCTGCTGTGATATGCTTTGTCGACTTTAAATGTTTATCAATTGAATCTTTTCTTTCCCATGCCACCTGGCATTTATAGAATTTGCACATAACCGTGCTTTTATTGGAAGCATAAAATCCATGCCTTAAGTATTGAAAAGCCCGCTCCCTTGCCGAAACCTTCGGGTTAGGCATCACTTGATATAAGCTATTATTATTTGTGAAACAATAAAATTATCCAACACCAATACAGCAACAAAGAGCCTATGCCAAGCCCGCGAAAAGAAATAGCAATAGACGCTGCAACAAACGCGGCAAAGTGGCTGCGATCGTTCTGCACTCGGTTATTTCCGATGGCAGTCGCCAAGGGGGAGGGGCTAAATACCAGCCGAAAAACAAGACAGCCATTATTGTTTATATTCGGTTGCAGTGCTGCAGCGGCTTCCAATCTTTCTTTAGGGGTTTTGCTGCATGGACTGTTGTCTTCATTCTTTTTTCCGGTTTATTTTACTGCAGCGAGACACGAACGTTACTTCCCTAGCACATTCATTCATAAACAGAAATGATGCTGGCAGAACTTCTGCTATGGATGTGTGCCTGTGTATGCACAAAGAAAGGGAAAAAACCAAAACAAAACAAGAAAACATTGAATTTTGTGAATAATTTCGCAAATTTATCAGAATTCGTGAACTTTTCATGAAAAACCACAAATTCACGATTTGTTGCGAGTTCAAAAATCACTTACAACATAAAAATATTGTTTTAAAATTCACAAATTCGCGCCCGCGAATTATTCCAATCCCTAGCTATTAGATACAAGAAGGCAGTGTAGTATAATTAATGTTCGAACTGCGATTTGGATCATTATCTGGTAGCTGTGGTTGTTAGTTGCATTACACTTTGAACCCAGCCATGATAGAACTAACTTACCACCAGCATTTAAATAGCCTTGTGTTCAGCATTGGTAATACTACCAGCACGCACTTGTGTGACTGTAAGATTTTATTGTAAGGAAACTAGGCTACCTGCATTAACAACATGGAGATTGTGGCATTCAAAAGATCAGCATTTATAGATTAGCTGGTAAAAAGTAGAGTGCAGTAATTTATCATGCTGAACTGTAATACCACCTACAAGAATGTTAAATGATAAACACATGATGGCAAAGCCAGCTCAAGTGTACAATATTGAATGTTATCTGATGTCAGCACTTTTATAATGAAATGAGTCACATGTCCCCTTACATTCAGCTTGAAAATATCTCTCATTCAGTTACAGTATGTGTTCATAATCCCCATACAATGATTATGCCTGGACCCAGTGATGTAAGCCGTGGTCACATTCGAATAAACGTTACTTCTCGAGATCCCTGACATAGACGAACAAATAATAGAAATATTAAATTGATGAGATGTGTTGTTAACTTATGTATTTACAAACCAGGGATTATAGTTGTCGTTTTATATCTGTGCCTCTCGCCGACCGTTGGAATTTTGTTACAAGTGCTTGTGCGGGAGCAGGTAGTCCGTGTATTCCAATACAAAAGACATCCAGTTCCCTTTCTAGTCAGGGTTTGTCCGAGCTCAAATCTGTTCACATCTGCTGCCCATTATAAATTTAAGAAATGTTTTTGTGCACTCTAGTAGAATCGAGCCTCTCTCTCTCCTTCTACCAGGAAATAGTCACGTGACAGACCGGCAGAGATATAATACAATGTCTGTACTTCATTATTGAAATTTAAAAATTTTTCACTTATATTTTATAATAACCATTCCGGGTATAACTGTACAGTATTTGTAAAAAGAAACAATAATAAAAGTTGTTGGGGGTAGTATAATTTCAGATTTTTCCTAAAAAAAATGGAATTGATATGATTTTTTAAAAACCTCTTAAAAACCCGCTGACTCACAGGTAAAGGTAAAGGTAAAAATAAATGGCGCCTGGCACAGAAGGAAGCTTATGTTTCTAATAGTTGATTGTTGATGAGATGTGTTGTTAACTTATGTATTTACAAACCAGGGATTACTTCATTATTAAAATTTAACAATTTTTCACTTATATTTTATAATAACCATTCCGGGTATAACTGTACAGTATTTGTAAAAAGAAACAATAATAAAAGTTGTTGGAGGTAGTATAATTTCAGATTTTTCCTAACAAAATGGAATTGATGCTTTTTAAAAACCCACTGACACACAGGTAAAGGTAAAGGTAAGGTAAAGGTAAAGGTAAATGGCGCCTGGCACAGAAGGAAGCTTATGTTTCTAATAGTTGATTGTTGATGAGATGTGTTGTTAACTTATCTACTCTTATACAATTCAACGGCCCTAAATAGCGTGCTTGCTCGCTCGCTTCGTGAGACATCGGGTATACTCGGCGATGTTCGTCTCTCGCAGTGTAAACTTTCATGACGACTACAAAATTAGTAAAACCGTTTCTTTATTATATAAGGCCTAAGTGAAATGAACACAATGAACAAATATTCTAATTTTATTTTTACTTACAATTTTCATAGCTCTGAACCACAAACATTTTTAATACACTGCCAGTGTAAATTTCTTTAAAATCCTGGAGTCAATTAATAGTGGCGGGTGAAGCCGCAGGCATCAGGTTTAATATATTGATAGTTTAATCCTCGAAGTATCGCGGACAGTAAAAATCCAAATCAATCACTCCTTCTCTTGAAAAATTATATCATTTCTGAAAATTACACTGAATTTATCAAATAAAATTCACATCACATTCATCTGTCAACAAACAGTTGAGAAACGATACGTATTATCCACCGCCGTCTCGAGAATTACGCACGAGAATTATACAGCCGCAGGCATCAGGTTTAATATATTGATAGTTTAATCCTCGAAGTATCGCGGACAGTAAAAATCCAAATCAATCACTCCTTCTCTTGAAAAATTATATAATTTCTGAAAATTACACTGAATTTATCAAATAAAATTCACATCACATTCATCTGTCAACAAACAGTTGAGAAACGATACATATTATCCACCGCCGTCTCGAGAATTACGCACGAGAATTATACAGTTTAGAAGGCAGTGGTTCACAGTTATCTTTGGAACTGCATAATCGAATCTGAGATCGTTTTCCCAGGTGGCGATTTCTAATCATGGAATGTACTCTAAAAGCCGGAATTTTAGCTGTTTCATTAATTGTTAATGGTTTAGTTTAAGAATGATTCACGTGCAAGTGTTAATAAATATAATGCTTTAATAATTATTTTACCATTAATTTTTAATTTTTCAATTAATTATCGTGGGCGAAGCCGCGGGCATCTCCTAGTGTATTTACAATCAAAAATTTTTCATTTATATTTTATAATAACCATTCCCGGTATAACTGTACAGTATTTGTAAAAAGAAACAATAATAAAAGTTGTTGGGGGTAGTATAAAAATTAGTAAGTGTTAGTGTGTACCGGTATATTGCTGCATAGGCCTATGTTACTGACAGTGTCTATTGCGTACTGTATGACAGAAAGTGATTGATTGTTACCTTTGCAAATTTTCTAGTTTTAAATAGTTTAACTAAGGTATTTTGTTAAAATTCATGCAATTTGGTACTCTCATCTCAGTTCTTTGTTTGTTTGTTTTTCTTTATCTTCTAATGGCACAATTGATATTGAGGGGGATTTGACAGAGAAATTTCCTTGTTAGTAGATTATTTTACTAAGGATTGTTGTAAGTAAACATACTGTTTTGTTATACAGGTAATGGGAGGCCTCCTTAAGCAGTTCCAGCCAGGTGTGGTCCCTCACTATACTATCCTTCATACAATGGGAACACTTGCTTCAGCAAATGTATTTGGTATTGTACCATTTGTTAAAGCAACATTGGGAATGATGCTACCGTTAATGGGTCAACTCCGAAATGATGCCTTAAAGCAGGTGTTTTCTTATAGTAAGTGATAAAAACTACTAGTCTCTCACCATAGAATACAATAAAGTATTTTATTTGGAAGGAAGCCTTTCAGCTTTCTCCACAGAGAGGACTGTCATAATAGACAGAGCATATTTTTACCATAAGTTTGTGAAGATAAAACAAGAAAACCCGTAATTAAAATGTGATCAACAATGTAATGTAATGAAAAATGAATTATAGGTACGATAGAGTCTACATGGTTCTTGAGTACACTGAAAGCAGCAATCACAATGCCTGAGATAATTTCTGCTAAGAGACCTGTAGCATCAGTAACCAGACAAATTACTTCAGTGGAAGTAAGGTGGTATTTTTCCATGCTATAAGAAGTGGGGAATTGGTAGATTCTGCATTTCTCCTTATAGGCTAAAGCAACCTCTCACTGTCTGGTCAAGAATATAACTAGAAGTTGAGCCTGAAGGATTGGCTGATATCTCATTCTGCTGACAGGAGCCCTTATCAGATAGGTCATGGATACCTTCATAGGCTATGAGCATCTCACTAAAGTGGAAGGTTCCCAAAACATGGCAAATTGTTTTGATATAACTATCGCATCTGAGACAGTGATTTCCATTTCTTAGTCTCCCTGGAATATAATGCTTGACCACACTAGCTTTTAAAACAGAGCATCTCGCCACTCACTGTAATTCATCTGGTTAGGTTGTTAACTTGTTGGTGGGAGCACATTCATCATATCAGAAAACACCTTCACCTTTTTTGTGGTAAGGCTCACCAGAAATCAAATGCTTGTTCACTCAGTGTTAGTCTTTATTCCTAACCTGTGGTCTTTCACAAAGAAAATCTTTGAGGTCAAGTTTGAAAAGACAGCCTTTAATTTCAGGGTATTATGTAACAACCAGCTAAGTCCAAATTTAAAAAAGATAGAGATTATGATACCATCTGTCGTATTGGAGTAACAAACACTGAATCGATGGGTGACAGGCAGAACATCTTAAGCGCCATTTACATTTTTTTTCAGGAGGAGCAAAAAACGTTTTGCTTAATATTTATTAAGCCAAACTGAATAAAATTTTGTCAGTATGCAGCTAGGAGGAGCAGAGTTACATATACATCAGCGTTGTTTCTTGAAACTGATTATTACTTGCCGAAAAGGTTCTTAAGTTGTTTTGCCGGTCACTACATTGTTGGTATAAGTTATCTTACAGTTACTTGAGATGTTCTGGCGGGCATAGTTTTCTTCAGGCTAGTACTTAAGATGTTCTGCTGGAGTACACTTAAGGGTATAATTTTCCTACGTAGTGAAACACTATACCCTTAAGGGTATAATTTTCCTACGTAGTGAAGAAAACTATGCCCGCCAGAACATCTCAAGTAACTGTAAGATGACTTATACCAACAATCAAGTTACCGGCAAAACAACTTAAGAACCATTTCAGCAAGTAATAATCAGTTTCAAGAAACAACGCTGATGTATATGTAACTCTGCTCCTCCCAGCTGCATACTGACAACATTTTATTCAGTTTTGCTTAATAAATATTAAGCAAAACGTGTTTTGCTCCTCCTGAAAAAAAATGTAAATGGCGCTTATGATGTTCTGCCTTTCACCCATCGAATGTAATGTTCAATCAAATAAGCAATACAATCTCGCACATGACTAAAATAAATAATGCTAAATGGAATCCAGAAGGCGCGCGAGGTCCGCAAAGCGAACCAAACCATTGTTACGTCACATTGTTAATGTTATAATTAGAAATAACTCTAATTTACTACATAGTATTATTACTGATTCTTAATATGATTGATTTTGACTGAAACAAGGAGATTTTAAGCACCCTATTAGCATTAATTATAAAAATAATAAATTATCTTAAGCGCCAACGTTCAGAATTAGTCCCGAAAGAATTATCTTAAGAGCCAAACATTTTATCTTATGCGCCACTTTGGGCTGGCACTTACGATAAAAATGCGGGAACAACTCGTTCTTTAAGCTGTTTTGCCGGGCATTAAAATAATTACTTGGTTCTTAAGATGAAATACACCAGCATTTTTCTCCCGCCACAGAAGGAGTTCGTGCAAGATCTTTTGCCAGGACGTAAAACACAGTTGCCTCTTTCTATTCATGTTAAAAAGTCAATTTTAGAAAAAGTGGCGGTTAAGATGTTTTGCCTTTCACCCATCGAAATGCTCGCCAAATTTTGGTGCCTTTTGTTTTATAAATCCGTAGTTTGAATTCTGCATCAAACATCTTAGCAGCAGTTTTTGGTTATTACAGTGTTGTTGCATTTTGTATCAAAGATTTTAGTTCTGCTTTGAACAGAAAGATGGTAAGGGAATCGTTTCAAATTATAGAAATTGATAAATAAATACCTTCTAATAAGAATGAGCATTTTCTGGCTCGTACATTGTTGCAAAACTGGCTCGTACATTGTTGCAAAACTGATTTATTTAACAGCAGAATCATTAAAACGTTGTATTTGTGAGCATTGATAATGTTTTTACAGAAATTGTAAGAATTACATAATTTTATTTTTAACTAGCTTAAAAGGCCCAGCATCGCCCGGGTTTTTATTTTGTAATTTGAAATTAACTTATGAAGGACTTTCAATTTGTAGGCCTACATAGAACTTGAAATGAGGAAGAACGACTTATCACACTTAAACGCTATATATAGCCACTACATGCTTGATTTCCTTTTGCCACATTTCTGGCGTCACCATCAATACTGCTCTGTCAAACTGTTTCCTAACATAGCATAATTTAAAAGTTTTGTTATTTCTGGCCACAAACCCTTTGATAAAACTCCATACCAGTTAAATTGGATTCAAATTGCTATGATAAGGGGGCAACCTCAGTACTTGATGGCCCGCTTTATTTGCAATATCATCAACCACATATTTATTTTCATCTTTGTCCACGAATTCCTGTGCTAAGATCACTAACTCTGCCTTAACACTTTTATCATTAAATGTTACATTCTTTTCTTGTAGGCATTCCACAATATCTTGTTTACGCCAAGAAATATTTGGACGCCGATAGAGTTTCACACTGTGGTATGATGCATTGTCCATAACTATTAAACTGTTGGGTTCAAGTTTCGGCAAAACATTAGCAAATCAGTTACGGAATACCTCTCCATTCATGTCTTTGTGGTACTCACCTGTTTTCTTTGACTCAAAAATGAGCAAACCCCCATCTACGAAGCCTGTTTCACTACCTATATGCGTAACTATTAGGCGTTTCCCCTTACCCATAGGATTTTTTTAAACCTTGACTTAATCCTGCCCTAAAAGCTTTTTCCTTTGATTCAACAGTAGTGTCATGCCAAATTTTAGGGGTGGTGTGTCCTGCATTTACCCATGTCTCGCCTAAGTAATAAAACTTTCGACCCTCTGCTCGGTATTGCCGTACAGCTCTAAGATATCGTCTTCTCCAAAGTACAATATCATCACGATCTACTATAACATTAACCTCACTTCTTTTCACATATTTCATTCCAATGTCCAACAATAACTTATAAATTGTTGTTCTTTTAAAATTAGGTAGGTCGGAGTCCTCATTGACAGCACAAAGAAGTTTATCCACAGTTGGAGGTATGTTATCAAAAAAGAATTGATGAACTTTTGCTCGAATAGCACTTTTCACAAAGTCATCAATGTTATCTAAAACACTATGCAGCTTTTCAGCCTTTCTTGGGGTAGTTTTCACTACACCAGAGTCTCTGTATTCACTACGCACTTTCCAGATACTTCTGGTACATATACCGGTGAATTCAGATGTCAATTTTACAACGTCCTCAATTGCAAGTGCTGGATATATATTTTTGTAAACCCATTAAACACATTCAATATAATTTCCTTCTGTCCACTTCGCAAAGATTTACCTCTCTTATTTTTAATTATGCCACTTGGGCCTGGTTGAATTTCAGTCATTATGTTTAATGCTTCTCACAGACTGGGTTATAAATTATAAACATCACGTTTCGCTGTTCACTGAAATTTGTATGTTCACATTATTCACAACAATGACTCTCGCAAACTGGAGGGTTATATCACGAATGCCACGTTTCGCAATACATTGAAACATTTGCAATAAGTTGATATTTTTATGTTAAAAATTTTCGTCACATTTTATGAGCTTTTACTGTTATAAAAATAAAATCTAATACCGCACTATATTGTCTTGTAGCATGATGTGTGGTGTGGTTCAAATCACGTGCATTTGTTTACACGGACTTGCATTCTCAAAATGAATGGATAACACACTTTTGGTTTGGTTGCAAGACTTACTTTTGTTTTTGTTTGTTTTGTTATGAAAACATGTGAAAGTGGAACTCTCAAACTGTGA
Organism: Ectobius pallidus; assembly: GCA_964059195.1. Lineage (NCBI taxonomy): Eukaryota > Metazoa > Arthropoda > Insecta > Blattodea > Ectobiidae > Ectobius > Ectobius pallidus. Next base: position 147,407,082 of record CAXKWD010000002.1, read on the forward strand.
ATATTACACTTCTTTTGTCACACTTCAATTTTTTAAATCTTTTTTTTATGTAAACAATTGACAGCAGAACTCTCTAACTTTGTCTAACTTTGCCTCATTTCATCACATTTCCGACTTTTCCCGATGGATTTTCCAAAAATTTTCTTTCATACAAACCTTCTCCAGACAATTACGATCACAACAAAACAAAAATCAGCCAAATCGGTCGAGCCATTCTCAAGTGATGCGGCAACAACCCTTTTGTAAATTCATTTTTATTAATATAGATTATATTGTTAAACATAGTAAATAAATAATTAAAATAACTAAAATGAATCATGTGCTGCCATGTGTACAGATTTGAAGTGAAATTATTAAACCAAACCATAGATTCATGAACCTTACCCTTGTATTCAAATCATTCATGAAGAATTTAAAAGATCAGTAATTAAAAAGCTAATATTCTGGTTTTGTAGTTCATTTCATGATTAGAATGCGCCACCTGGGGGAAAAAATTCTCAGATTCAGGTTCTCTGGCCCAAGAAAACCTGCATAGTGAGTTTTGTCAAGATGTGACCAATGCTTACAAAATTACATTGATAGAATTTAATTAAATTTTTAGAAGAAATATGCATACATAGAAATAATTAGGAATCATTTTAATATTTATGCACATATTTTGGTGAATTAGTAATCTTATACAATAGTTAACATTCCAATCCATGATTCTCCATGATTAAATTAAAATATGTCCAAGGGAAATTGCAGTCGGCGGAAATGTAGAAACAGCTTTTTTGCTCATGCATTTGAGTTGCTGGGAAATAATTACAAATACTGAGATAGCTACTATATAACATTTTCTTTACATATTTAAATTGGATGTAAATATGGTGTTATTTATTCAATGGACATAAAAATAATAATACAAGATAATTAGAATTAAAAATGTTCTAAAAATATTCAGTTGAAACTCTGTGTAAGGAAGACCAATATAACAATAAACATGCATTTAGCAATATTTTCCTTTGGTCCTGGCAAATTTCCTATCTTCATGACGTTACATTTCACTCACTACAACATTGAACCTACAACATTCACTACAACATTGAATGACTCTTTTGCAATAATACTTTGTTCTTGCAAACCTGTAGCTTAGCAAACCGTAGCAGGTTTGTATCCTTCCTAGCTATCTTATTGTTTTCTGCTGGCCTGATAACTTATTCTATTCTTCCTAATTTCATAAGAGGATCAGTAGAGAGTGAAGAATAGGGTCAGTTACATGTGCAAAACGTAGTCTACTGCAGTATGCACAGTAGGCCTATGTGCAGTTAAAACACCATACCAAGCAAATGGTTTTAATTTAGCCCAAGGTAGCCTATGTGATGAATTTTCTCTTTTTTCTTTTTCTCTTTCTTTCCTCCATCTACCCTCTACAAAGTTAAAATTTCTGGCATGTTATGCTAGGATCCATAAAGTTAACCCTATCTTTCTAGTAATTTTTCAGAAGTTATGACCTCTGTTCATGGAAAATCAGTAGGCTTGAAAACAAATTAGTGCTCATAATTGGTCTGGATTTGTGGTTAATTATTGTTTTAGCTTCTTTGCAAGTCTGTAGATCACACAGATTTCTGCATGCAATCTTCCTAAAATGTGATACATTACACCCTCGATATAACAATACAATCTACTAGGGACCACAAATATTGTTATATGGAGGTTTGACTGTATCAAATAAATAATATTACTGCTGCTGTTCTTATTATGGTATTTTTATTGCTGTTGGCGTTGTACATGTGTTTTGGAATCACACCAGGTATAGGTGGCCATCTTATTCATGTTAAACCTGCATATTAAACAGGAAGTCTGTGATTTAATACTCAATTCTGGACAAATTTTCTTCTAAAGACTAAATTGAAAATTTGGATTTCTTGATTACCAGATAGATAGGATCAGCTGAGGACTTCATGTACTGGAATTATAAGTAAACAATTTTTTCTAGCCCTTGGGAAGTTCAGTGAAGCTGTGTCAGACTATTTAGCAAACATAGACCATGCTCCAGATCCTACAGTGAAGAAAGAAGCCTTTTCATCAGAGATTAGTGTTGCCTATGATATTCTGGTACACTCTTGGATACATACTCGGGAACCAAAGGTTGGTAATAATTCTTCATAGTTATGCATGTTCATTATTTTATTTCAAAAACCTTGTTGCTTACATAACTGTTTGTCATTCTTCAGAGGATTACCTTGTGAACAGTGAAGGTCAAGCAACTAAAAACTTCTGATGTGATACTTGCACTTAACTTTCTCTACCCTAAGAATGGGCAGTACAACCTTCTCACTTCATAATCTTATATAGGATAAGTGGTCTTACTGCTGAGAGTGCATTTCAGTTGTTTCAGCTTGTGCACGGATGTATTCTTTGCCAAGCAGCATGAGTTTTCAGCATAAACATCGTGTGTACAAAATTTGAACAAAATTATTAGAGTTCAATAATATTGAGAAAAATAATAATATTGTTCATTTAAAATGATAGTCAAAGTAAAGAAAAGTCTCTCCAATATGCATGCCACAGATAACAATTCGCTGTAGATTTCCATCTAGTATTAATATTCATATATATGTACATATTTTACTGATGTTTAGTACATAGCTATGTGGACCCTGCTAATGACTATTAAGTAACAGATTGCAACCGATTGTAAAATGTTTAAATCTATTCCTGGCTATTGTTTTTGGAAACATGTGGTTGCTTCAAACACATCTATGTAGTAGTAGTAATAGTAGTAGTAGTGGTGGTGGTGGTGGCGGCGGCAGCGGTGCTAGTGGTAGTAATTGTAGTAGTAGTGGTGGTGGTGGTGGTGGTGGTGGTGGTGGTGGTGGTGGTGGTGGTGGTGGTGGTGGTAGTAGTAGTAGTAGTAGTAGTAGTAGCTTTTATTCTTCCTTATGATCATATACATGTATGGAATACAAATGATATAAGACATGTCAGTTCTTATATATTAAATATCACTCATACACTCTGCATACACAGATGGTTTCTCACCTGCACTCACACACATATTCTTACACAATCATATACAATAATATTTACAAGGTACTTAAAGTTATTAGCTAGTATATATTCAGCAATATTTCCTCAGTTTCCATTTTTTGTAATATAGGCTTAAATACTATAGATACGGATGGGATTAATGTAATTTCTATATAAATACTGGAGAGCATTACTTCAAAACTATAGTGTAGGAAAATAATGTAAACAGTTTGTTGTCAAGAGCCTTTTAAATTAAAGAGTATGCACTATTTATTTGCTATATAGCTGCAATACTGGCAATTTTACTTTCTCGCATATACGTAGTATAGAAAAAGTACCGGGTGATTACAAATGATTGAAGAGATTTCACAACTTTATTGCAGCTTTAATTTTTGTCATATTGTCACCAAACTTTACAGGAACACAGAAAAAACTCAACAAGTTCTGCTTTGACATGTTACAAGTGCTCTATATGCTCCCCCCTGCTAATTCTGCAAATGTCAAGCCTATAATCAAGTTCCTGCCACACTCGTTGCAACATGTTCCTGTCAATCTGTTGAAAGGCGTTGTTGATGCGAGCTCGTAGTTCGAGTAGGCTGGTTGGTATTGGAGGCACATAGACTGTATCTTTAACATAACCCCACACAAAAACATTGCATGGAGTTAGGTCGGGTGACCGTGGAGGCCAAGGCAGGAATGTTTTATCATCATGACCACTACGACCGATCCATTTGTTTCTCAACCTGAAGTTTAAGAAGTCCCGAACATCATGATGGAAGTGTGGCGGAGCACCATCCTGTTGAAAAATGAAGTTGTCATTGTTGTAGTCGGCCTCCAACTGTGGCATGAGCCACGATTCAATCATGTTGAGATACACGATTCCTGTAACAGTGTTTTCGGAAATGAAAAATGGGGCATAAATTTTAGAACTCGTTACAGCACAGAACACACATGTTTGGTGAGTCCCGAGAATGCTGCTCTACAGCCCTGGGATTTTGTATGCCCCAGATTCGCACATTGTGCTTGTTAACTTTGCCATTCATGAAAAATGTTGCCACATCACTGAAGATAAGTCTCTCATCAAAACCATCGTCTCCCAAAAGCTGTTGAAGCTGAATACAAAATTCTAGGCATTTCCCTTTGTCATCTGGTGTAATGGCTTGCAGCAATTGCAAACGATACGGTTTCATCTTTAACCTTCTCCTTAAAGTCTTCCAAACTGTCGGTTGTGGAATGTTCAGCTCTCTGGATGCTTTGCGCGTCGACTTCTGCGGGCTGCGTGTAAAACTCATTCGCACACGGTCAACCGTCTCTTCACTCACTGGAGAGTGACCCGGCGATTTCCCTTTACAGAGGCATCCTGTAGTTAGAAACTGCTGGTACCATCACCGAATGGTGTTGGCAGATGGTGGTTCTTTGTGGAACTTCGTTCTGAAATGTCGCTGAACTGTGACAGCAGACCTAAGAGAGTGGAACTCAAGCACAGCATATGCTCGCTCCTCGCCTGTCGCCATTTTGACTAATTGCTACCTCCTCCCCTCTTGTGGTAGAAATCTGAAAAATGGATGCGACAGAACAAAACTTGTTGAGTTTTTCTGTGTGCCTGTAAAGTTTGGTGACAATATGACAAAAATTACAGCTGCAATAAACTTGTGAAATTGCTTCGATCATTTGTAATCACCGTGTATTGTGATCATGACAGAAAATCAAAATCGAGATAACACTGGGAAAACACATTTCACGTTGCGTAAAAACCAAAAAAGTGTTACTGGAATGATGTCTCTCCATCTGTGTGTGGACAAGCACAGCACGATACGTTGCATTTACTTCTTTTTTTAAATTAAGGACATTTTTGGTATTTTATCAAACTACCCAGTATTTGGATTCTATAACTGGGACTTTTCATGAAATTTTTTTAAAAATTTTGATTTTTGAAAAGATGGGTCTAACGATTTTAATAAAAAGGTAAAATCCAAAACTTTATTTACAACTAATGAAATGCCTATGTCTGTTTTTCTGTAAAAGTTATTTAGGAGATACTTTGTTTGTATCCATTTTTAATTCTTCTAGGCTATTTCCTTTAAAATGGGCAAAATATGAAAACTTAGCACAGTAAAGTTGTAGATAAAATTAAAATGAACATTTTTTGTTAAATACATTTCTTTATACAATAAGTACCAAGATAAAAACTAAATAAATGTGACTTAAATACAAATTTCAGAAGACATTTTGATTAAAATATGGTCAAGGGTTTCCACCTCTGGCGTTAAGTGGAATAATCCAAGTGAAATGTTGCAATCCCCTTCATGGAAGTAAAGAGGAATCAACAAATTGGTTGAACACTATTTATTGACCCTAATGGCTTGTAGGGGTACGCCGTAGCGTAATGGTTGAGGCGCTGCTCTACAAACCGGAAGGTCGCGGGTTCGATTCCCGATGAAATCGTTGGAGTTTTTCAATTGGCCTAATCCTTCTGGTGACACTATGGCCCTGGGGTCGACTCAGCCTCTAACAAAAATGAGTACCAGGAGCAATCCTGGGGGTAAAGGCGGCCGGTGCGTAAGGCTGACAACCTTACCAACTTCATGTGCCGATGTCTAAAAATCTGGGAGCCTCAACCTCTTGGAACCCTCTGGGCCTCCATGGCCTGTAATAGGGAACACTTTACTTTTTAATGGCTTGTAGCCTGTTTAAGCTGAGTTTACACACTAATTATGATAATATTGATAATATTATAGGAGAAAAATTCCTCCGACACCGGGACTTGAACCCAGGACCTTTTAATTATTATACTGAAAAATTGTAAACACTAATTTAAAGTATATGGAAAAATTGAAAACAGTAGTCACTGAACAACATAGTTTGAATCACTGAACAAAGAACAAGACCAGTTAGAGCCATTATCCACATGCGGTGTGTACCAGATACCGTGTTCCTGTGGTAAATCTTATATAGGAACTATGAAGAGACACATCTCGACCAGGTTAAAAGAACATAGGACCTATTGCTGCCAGGGGCATGTGGAGAAGTCAGATGTAGCCGAACACGCGTTTACAGACGGTGATCACAATATACGCTTCCAGGAGACGAAAGTACTGGCTAGAACTTCACATTACCATGCCCGCCTTAACAGAGAAGCCATAGAAATTTTCAAGATTAGAAACAATTCCAGTAGAAATGAAGAGGGGGCTAAAACTTCCAAAACCTTGGTTTCCGGCCTTAAAATCCCGTATTAGACAAGAAGGAATACAACAGCCAGCGTCGAACGCCACCATTGGTGCGACGGCAGCAACCGGAACCAGCTAAGCCACGCTCACCGCGAGTATATAAGCAGCTCCTATTCTCCAAGCAGTTCAGTCAGCTTCAAGATAGCAGCCACTGAAGAAGTTCCCCACAGCAGGAGCAAAACGTCTGGCAGTGGTTGCATGACCATTTTAGAAAAAAAATCATTTTTTGCATGTGAGTTCATACATATTTCAAGATATCAAAACAAGTTTTAAAAAATAAATTTTGTTCTTGGTTCCTCAGGGGTGTCCATTTTTCAATCCTGGTGTAACACTTTTTTTGCGAATGTAGCTGATTACAAATATTTTCATAACTCAACAACTATGAAAGTTAGAAACTGGAATTATGAACCATTTTGTAACTATTGAAGCCTACTTTCAGAAATATTCTGATGTTTTCTTCAACACAAAATTTTTCATATAAAAATATCCGTTTGAAATTAGGGTAAATTTTCCAAAAAAGTCACTTTTTGGGCCAAATTTTATATCAGAAGGAAGTGATTGAAAGCCTTCCAATTTTTTTATGTTCAAACCTGCATGTTATTTGTCCCTGGGAAAAAAATCAGGTTCTAAAAATACATCCCTTATTTTTAAACTGGCCTCAAATATTATCATTTTTCAGATTTTGACTATTTTTGAGCTTAAATATCTCTGATGGTACCCTTCAAAAAATCTGAAAATTGGCATAAAAGAAGCCTTTCATGTGCCTAACTCACAGTTAAAATTTCTATTTCTTGAACCAACTCCTATTAATTTGATCAAACTGAAATATCAACTTTTTTGGGTAGCGTATTTCGGTGAAACGGAACTAATTATGCCTTAAACATAGTTTATGTGACAATTTATTGAGATTACCATCACTAGTGGTTGTCATTAAAGAAATAATATTTGCTGAAACAAAGAACATCATTTATTTTTCTTAATGAAGCTATGTTGTGGGTGAGGGTGTGAGTCATCCTATGGAATACTATCAGTAAGACTTCCTGTCAGTTAGCTTGTAGTCTTCTTTTAATATGCTATGTGAGGAGATTCTAGAAGAAGTATTATCTTCAACATTCAACATTCATCCTCGCTATACAGTGTCAGTATATGCTTGACTTCTGTCCTGAAAGGTTGTCTGTGATTTCAATCATACTTGCTCTTTGCTCTTTCTATGGAAATGGGGTGCTCTATTGGAGTTTTAATTAAAGAAGACTGTCATAAGCAGACTTTTGGTAATGTAGAAACCGACTTGATTAATTTTGGCGAGTTTAGTGAAAATGATAAAACACTACTTCAGTTAAGGCTAGAGGCTGAAACTTTACAGACAGTATGTAAATATCACTCAAAAATATTTCTTCTTAAGTATATTTTTTTATATGGTAAAATGTGCTGTAATCCTTTCAAGTCACAGACATTATAAAATATATTTTGGCTTTCACATGCATTTGTTCTGTTTAAATCTTCTAACTTACAATCTTTCAGGTCTTGGAAATGTTTATTTGATTTTTTTTTTAAATATTGGTAACTTCATTATACAAAAGTATATTACAATTGTGGCAGCAACAGACATAAAATGCATATGTAACTTGTATTGAGGCTGCTATCCATTAATAGTCCTCAGCAGCATTATATGTGGGCTAATTATGACATGTTTTATTATTATTATTGAAGAGAATCAGCATGTCTTTTGTGTTTTAGTCTCCTCTGATTTCTGGTCACTTGGTTCTGTAAAGATATCTGATTCAGCAGTATATTGGGATGATGTATAAAGCTATTATAAAGCCTGACAGTTAGGACAGTTGAGACTTCAGGAATTTGGAGATCAGTATGAAGGATTGTGTCACGAACATACCATGGTGCATGAGTACATATCCTGAGAAGATGATTCTGTAATGTCTGTATTCTTCTTATCTGGGTGTCTGAAGCAGAGCTCCATATCCCACAGGTATATTTCCACAGGTCTGATGAGAGTTGTATAGATGAATATCTAGAGATTCAATGGAAGAGGGGATAAGCCTTGAATCAGGAATTTGATTTAGTGAATTCTGTTTCTGATTTTCTGAACCAGTCCATTGATATGTGATTGCCAAGTTAGTTTACTATCTAAAATTAGTCCTAGATATTTTACAGAATCGACCCGAGGTACATCCATACCATGTAGTCTGATTCTCTCTCTCTCTGTGTCCTATATCCCCAGTGTCTGGGCGAAGGGCCTCCAATTGGGGGTTTCTGATACCTGTGTGAATTTTTGTAACGCTTATTTTCCGAGAGAGGGCAGAGGGACAGGTGGTAAGTCCATCGCCTCACAACCCCCCAGGAAACTAAGGTATTACTTGGACATGAAAGGCCGGGAAATTTTGTCCAGAGGCTCTAATTTAGGCTTGGAGTTCTTTAACGTGCCGTAAATCTATGACATGGGCCCCCCAGCTTAAAGTCCCTCCCGGAGGACTCAGTGCCTGGATTTTTACGTCCAGAAAAATCCATCGACCGCGGCCGGGTTTGATCCTGCGACCTGCGGATCTAGAGGCGGGCACGCTACCCCCAGACCACCGCGGCCGACTGTAGTCTGATTGGATGCTGATAAATTTTTAAATTATATATGAACACCACTAGTTTTGATTTGTTTGAATTCGTTTTAACTGTCCATTTATTGTTCCATACTCAACTTTATTTGTGTACTGTTGCAGTTTATTTGCTGAAGAATCGCATGTTCCTTTGCTGAGAATTGCAACATCGTCAGCAAATTGAACTATTGTTAATGTATCAGCTCTTGGAAAATCGGAGGTATACATAAGGTACAAGAAAGGTCCGAGTACACTTCATTAAGGAACTCCTGATTCTATTTTGATGGACTGAGATTAAGAATTTTCATACTTTACAGAAAATGTTCTGTTAGTCAAGTAAGACTGCAGGATCCTATAGTAGGTGTCTGGTTACAGGTCTTTAATTTTGTATACTAGGCCTTCATGCCAGACCATTTCAAAGGATTTTTCTATGTCTAAAAATAAGCCATGACAGACAAACTTTTCTTCAAAGGTATCTAGAATGACATCCACTACCCGATGAAGTTATTGAGGACAGGAATTAAGTGATCTGAATCCAAACTGTGTTTCAGGTATAGCTTTTTCTAGATGAATAAGAAGTTGAGGTAAGAGCAGACGTTCAAAGATCTTAAAAAAAGATTGGTACTATGCTGATAGGACGATAGTTGTTTGGATCTTTTTAAATTTTATCTGGCTTTGGAATCATTACTATAATAGAATGCTTCCACTTTTCAGGGAAGTAAGCAAGATGTAGCATTGCGTTATAGATGTAAGTTAATAATAGAAGAGTTTTCCTGGGGAATGCTCTCATTAATGGTTGAACAATCAAGTCATAGCCAGGAGACTTATTTGCAGCTCTGTCTATGGCATTTCTAACTTGTGCTGGCTTAAAATGAAACATAAATGGTGACAACTGCAATGGCATATAGATTGCTTGTATTACTTTTCTGTAAATTCTGGATCAAAGCTTGGATTTGGTTTAAACTGCTGCTGTAAAATGTTAAAGAATAAGTTAACTTTTTCTTGTGTTGTTGTGTACCATGTGTTACCAACACTTAGGGGTGGTATTTGTTCTACTTGTTTTATCAGATATTTGGTTTTTCACCATAGCGAACCATCTGCATTTTTTAATTTAAGTAATTGGCTATTTAGAGCAGCCTCTCTTTCTTCCTTTAAAGCTTTTGTCAGGTCTTATGGGGAGGATATTTATTGCATTCCCATAAACTACGACAAGCCCTCTTTTCATAAAGAAGTTGACGAACATGAGGAGATATTTTTGCATTGTTGTTACTCATGTTAAAGGTTTGAGTACTTGTTTGGTTCGGTTACTGGCTTTACCAGCTTCAAGTTGTACATTTCTAGTTTTTGTAACTAGAAATGATATGGCATTGTCAATATCGTTGCAAGTTTTTATGGCATGTTTAAATTTGTAATTTCTTGTAGTGTATTTGTATAGCATGCCCAGTTGAATGGATATTTTATTTAAGTAGGGTGTTTTTGTTGACTGCAATGTAATGATAAGGTAAGAATACTGGTAGATGTACTAAGATCATGAATTACTGATGGTACAGAACAATAAATTGTGACATTCTTTGATGTGAAGAAGTCCAATAAATCTGGAACATGGCCTGTGTGTGGATAATAGGTAGGTTCTACTGGATGAATAAAATCTAGGGACAGCTGATATGCAAGTCATGAAGCAGGCTCCTCTTAGATTGGCAAGATTTGAGCCCCATCTCAGATGTTTGCTATTGAAATCCCCTCCTAATAAGAAATGTGCTCCCATCAGATGAGTAACACCCCAGAAATCAGTCGCTGTTAGTCTATTATTTGGTGCAGAGTAAGAAGATCCGATTTGGACATGTATGTTGTATAAGTGCATTTGAATTTGTGATATCTGAAATTCGTTTTCAGTAACTGGAGTTAGTTCATCATATTTAAGTGACCACCTAACAAGTATTGTAGAACCTCCTTTTCGTGAACCACTAGGGTGATCAGCTCTATAAATTTGATATCCAGGTATAAAGAATTGATTATTTGGAACTAATTTAGTTTCAGTAATGAGTAATATGTTGATATTATGAGTGTTAAGAAAGAGCTGTAACTCAAAGTATTGTTAACACCTCTTGCGTTCCATGTGTGCAAATTTTTACAGGTTTTTCCGTAAAGTGTAGAGTCATTTTTTGTTGGTTAATGGAAGAACTTGAAGCAGTGTGTTAATGAGAGGATGCAAAAGAGACAGTAACTTGACTAACTTGATTATTAGATTACTGTTGTTAATTGCTGAATTTGCATTATCTTTAGGATTGACTACATCTGTGTAAGTTCGCTTGCTCTTATGATGAGAGACTGCAGCAGTTGATGCATGGGCTGTAGTTGCTATTTCCCCGTCTGTTTCAAGTGGGGCAGTAGATGTATTAGGTATTGCAGGTAATGCTCCAGCTGTTGATCGGGAAGTTACAGTAGATCAAGCTGTGATGATTTTTGAAAACTTAAATGCACTGGACAGCCTGTGTAGTTGGCTGTGTGCTGACTGTTGCAATTTACACAAATTGGGGGAGCATGTTTATGTTTTGTGCACTGACTGGTTGCATGTATGCCGTCACTTTTACGCAGCGCGGTGCTTTATGGCAGTAGTTTTTGCTGTGACCATAATCTTGACATCTGAAACTTTAAATAATGTTTATTTTGGGTTTAAGAGGTTCTACCTTGATAACAGCACCATAAAGCTGGTTCAACTTATAGATATTATCATTATTGGTACTTGGTTTTAAATCCAAGAAGAATAGAGGCAATGGTGTTTTTGAGACAGGTTGAAGTACAGGAATCATTTGTTTTGGTTGATATCCCATTTCCGCAATTTCCTCCATCATTATTTTAGTATCACAAGAATGATGAAGTCCTCTTATAACTACACGAAAACATTCTTCTGTTTTCATTTGATATGTATGAAACTGAGCTTTGTTTTCTTGTAATTATTTGATAGCTAGTCTGTAGCCTTCAACTGTTCCAAAATTAAATTTGACTTTCTCGTTGTTGATGGTGATATGTTTGTAATTTCCTGGATTCAGCTTATTGATGGTAGCTAAAAGAGCATTCATATTAACTATATTAGTAATAAATATAGGGGAGTATGTCTTTCTTTCCAGAAATTGACTGTGAATTACTGTTACATCAGTGTTCATATCTTCTATATCCTGCAGAGAAGAGAATGAATTTGGTGAAAGAAATGGAGATTCACATTCCAGTTTTTGTCTCTTTTGCCCTTGATTAAGGTTCACCTTTTGATCTGACTTGTCTGGTGGATTTTTCATTCTTCAGTCCAAGGATGAATGTTAATATTACTTACTTGTGTTCTTTAATTTATAATTAACTGAAAATAGCACTAGAGTCAACTTTTAATACAATTAAACTGGTTAAACTTGTTAAATGTGCAGGAGCTAATACAACATTCACAATCTAGCAATATCACCACCTTCTTGATATCTGTTTATTGGATTAAAATAAATTAAATCTTAATTTTTCCAAAATTTTTAAAAATATTCACCTCTCTGTGTGCACATAAGTAATTTGACTCAACTGTTTCTAAAATGAATTTAACTATTATCTTCATTAATCAAACTACTCTCAACAAATATACAATACTTTTCTCTAATGGAATGATTATTGCAGTGAAATCATATCTCCATTAATTAAACTGCTCTCAACAAATATACAATACCTTTTTTTTTCCTCCAATGGAATGATTACTGCAGTGAAATCATATGATTGTGCTGCCATAACAAGATAGATCTGAGGTCTGTGTAGGCTTGGATGGCATTTACCATATGGTCACTGAATCGGTTAATACTTTAGCTTTAAAAAAATATATATATAAAAAAAATAAACTCTTAACAACATACAACAAAAAATGACAAAATACGAGATCATTCCAAAAGTCATGGCAACTATTATTTATCAGTCAATATAGCTGCAGGAAACAAAAATCTGGATATACGATTGAAAGTAGTTGGAATGTTCTTCGCAATGCTGGTACTAAATTGGGCTCCGGATACAAGGCGCTATGGGTAAGGGATATTGAAAGATGCGTAAATAGAGATCATTGTTTTATTCATATTACATACGCACAAAACAGTACGCGTAATACTTGTACTCTTACAAGCTAACAACCTTCAAAATAATCCACCAAGGCATCCACACATCTTTGCCAACGATGAGAAAGGCGCTGAATACCATCAGCTGTGTGTGATGCGTCTATGGAGGCCTCCACCCAATGTGGAACAGTTCGATAGGGCAACGCCCTATCATCCAATGCTTCTCGTATCCAACTTTAGTGACATCCATTTTGAAACACAGTCTCTAGGATACTAACGTTTGCTTGTATTGTCTACTGGACACCAATGCACTCAGACGTCATCTGGTGGTTGCATCCCGTACTGTGTACACCATGTTTTCAAATGTATATAGTACAATAACTGCATATGTGGTTATTCGGAATATATAAAATAGTTGCCATGACTTCTGAAATGATCCTCGTAGAAGCTTAATATTATCCTGTCTTTAACTTTTGCACTTGATCACACAGAAAAACATCGACAGAACACTTAAATAATTTTAAATGTGCACTAAATATCAACACCACTGTGTGCCACTGTGAGAACAGGCTTTCAACTTTTTTCAGATTTCATTCGATTCATTAGGACACACTTCATGTATGTCCTTTTCTCCTTGGGGTTAGAAGCTACATCAGACCCCTGTTTCACGAATATTCTATTTATTCTGTTTTGTTAAACTCTAATACTTTGTATAAATAAAATTTTGTTTTTCACGATTTTCTTGAAAATATCTGACAATTTTGTTTAATTATAGTTTCCTTGTTATTATGGGAAATACAAGATTACTAGCTTAAAAGATCTGGCATCTCCCGGGTTTTGTATTTTGTAATTGGAAATTTACTTATGAAGGACTTTCGATTTTCAAATTATAGGTCCTTATATAGGTATTTAGAATTTGAAATTAAGAAAAATGACTTATCACATTCAAACTATTCGCTCAGAAAATGCTTGAAATAGCTTTTTAGGCTATAGAGGATGTAGAAATTTTCAGTCCCATCACTTCTATCCACCAAGCCTGGTAGGAGTTTAAATAAGAAGAAACAGAAATTCTGGAACATAAAATTGTTTTGGGTCATATTTCCCTCCCCAAAAACCTGCAAAAATAATATACATATTACCATACCTCGTATTGTTTTCTCTTTGTCCAGGGTAGAGAAAGTTATGTGACTGCAGCACATTGTGCATTATTTTCGTGGATTTCATTCTTCAATATTTATTTATAACATGAATTATGCATATTACCATACCTCGTATTGTTTTCTCTATGTCCAAGGTAGAGAAAGTTATGTGACTGCAGCACATTGTGCATTATTTTCGTGGATTTCATTCTTTAATAATTATTTATAACGTGAATTATGCATATTACCATACCTCGTATTGTTTTCTCTTTGTCCAGGGTATAGAAACTGAGTGAAAATGCTGAAAATTTTAATTCTTATGAAAACGCAATTAAGTATATACGTTGCCGGCTGTCAGACGGGACCAGTTCCGTTTCCTTTTAGTTCTAGGATTCCCTGAGTAGATGTCACTATATGCTATGTACAATTTTAAAGCTGAAAATAACGGTGTTTTTAAAATGTTTCTCACGGACATCAGCTTAGCATATGCTTTCATATCTACCGATTGAATGATGCAGAAAATTGTTATCTCACACAAAATACAATAATTTTCCAAATATATATTCATAAAAATTAGATATTTCTTTTTTTGCATATCCCTCGCTTATACTGTGCACAACAGTGATTTAACTATATAATACAGTTCGGAGAAAACTTTTCTCAACCTTAGCATTGTGGCATCCTGGCCAGATGACGCAATGTTCCCGGAGTATCCGGGGTTCGAGAGGCTCTGAATGCCTGTGGAACTGAGGTGAGAGGGCCCAGGCAAAACAAACGGTGGTTGGCACGCCTGGAAGATGACGGGGCATGAAGGAGCCTCTCGAATAATAAGGTATTTTGCTCTTTTTCTATACTTAAAAAAAAAAGTATCCATTAAATTTTAGCATGTGCAAAAACGCATGATGACATTTAGGTCTAAATTAAACCCATTTCCTGTGTGAATTTTGAAATAAATCATACCATTACGGAAACTAGAAAGAATATTCTTTCATATGATACAAAAATGTAGAATGTCAACCAAAATCAGAATTTGCAACGTGTATGCATACCTTAATTTGTACAAGAGATGCTTATTCTAGGAGCTAAAAATTTATTTGAAATTTTTTCAAAGGCATTTTCTTAAGAGTTGATATAAGCTAGCTAGTTCATAGCAGCTCAGTCTTGTCTGGTGAACGATAAACGATATGTAGGCCTACTCCTTGAAAAACTGCTTTTTATTCTATATCAGAATGTGAAATGAGAAAGGTGAATTATCCAACGTAGAATAAAGAATGTTATGTATAGGTGTATTACATCAGATTTTATTTGGGTTGTGCATCCTTCAGGGAGTGTCATCGATTTTCTTTCCATTTTTGCAACCACTTAACATGAAGAGAATTTTATTTATTCTTCTTTATTTTCCCGAAAATGGCTTACAATTTAGTTTAGATTTTCTACAGGCATTATGTAATATAAAAATATATAATATTTTATCGTAAATCATACTGAGCTATTAATTTTATTTGAAAAAATATTCATAATGTATTCTCTGGTTATAAGCTAAATTCACAAAGATTTTAGGCCTTGACTTACAAACTGTGCAATTTTTAATTGGGCTAAGAAAACTGAGTGCTCACTACTGCCTATGCTGTATACCGGAATATATCAAGGGTAGAGGAAGTTATGGATTTCACCAGATTTTTTTCTGTTGTGTTTTTCGAAGCTTTGCTCTTAAGACCCCATGATACTGTACTTTTTTTTTCAGTTATAGTCTATGACGCTTTTCGTCTGTAATTTTCAAGGACTCCTGTTCTTCTGTTAAAGAAAATTGCTGTCGTTTTATTTTTTTTTGGATCAGCCATAACTTCATTATTCATTACAAAATCAAACCAAACAATAAAAACAGATGAAAAACTGTTACAAACAACTGAGAAATGCTTGTACCAATAACTACGACTTATGTCTGATAACATTAACTGGGAGTAAATTTGAACTAGGAGATGAGAAAAGAATTGTTAACTGGAACTATACTTAGGCCCATTATTACCACCTCCAGTAAAATAATTACGGCTACTTTTACGATTACTTTACTGACTGTTCGATTTTATAATATCTGGTTAGGAGTTAACTATAGGCAAGAATCCCTTAACTGGCAGTAATCTTTACTGTAGGAAAATGTACAGGTAAACTAACCGGAGGATTTTTTGAGGTTGTACTTCTCCCAAACTGAATTAAAATGGAGAGATGAAATTATTTAGCTGCTTTCGTAATGTCAGAGGTGATGAAGAACAGTGCCACTATATGTAAAAAAGATTTTTAAAATGTTGAAAACTAGATCATACTATTATGAAAGTTTGGACAATCAATTATTTTACTGTTTATTTCCTCTACCAGTACATCAGATAATATTTGGGTATTGCATCCTTTGGGGATGGGGTTAGAAACATGGTAACTTTCTTTTCATTTTTACAACCACTTTACTTGAGGAGGATTTTATTCTTCTTTATTTTTTAGAAAACAGCTTTAACAACTTTTAGCTTTTAACAGGAATTGTATAATAAGCATAATATATAAAATATATAGGCCTATATATAATGTATTTTAATATGTTATGCTAAGAGCTAATAATTTCATTTGAAAACATCTCTTAATATATCCTGTAGTTATTAGTTACACATTTCATACACAAACTTATTAGGTTTTAGGTCTTGCCTTGCAAATTATGTGACCTTTTTAGGCTAAGACAACTGAATGCGCACTACTGCCCGTACTGTGTATTGGAATATATTAAGTTTAGAGGAAGTTATGTGTTTCACATGAGATTTTTTCTGATACGTCTTTCCGAGCTTTGCTCTTGTGGCCACACCTTACTGTGTGTTTATTTAGTTTGAATTATAGGCCTATGACGCTTTTCGTCGATAGTATTCAGAAACAATTATTCTTCACTTGAAAAGAATTTGCTGTGTCTCTTAATTTTTTGATGTCAGCCATAACCTCATTATCCATTGCAAAATCAATGAAAACAGATAAAAAACTGCTGCAAACAACTGAGAAACGCTCGTACCAACTTTTGACTGAATGCGTTTACTGAGAGTAAACTTTAACTAGAAGATGATAAGAACAAAAAAGCGGTTACTGGAACTTTACTCCGACCGTAAAATAAACTGTCGGTTAAAATTTACTCCTACTTAACTGGACATCGTAAGAACGGGCCTTAGTCTGTAAAATAAACTGTCAGTTAACATTTACACAGCTTAACTGGATATTGTGTGAAAGCACCTTATACAACTTATGCAATGTCACGGGGTGAAAAAAAATATTTTGAAATGTGTGTGTTGTTAGTCAAATTGGCTAAAAATCTCCATTGCCTAGATTTTTAAGACTCCATCAAGATGTTTTGCAAGAATTTTTGTTCAGGTTGTGTATGTATGTTGTGTACAGGTGTGTGAGACAGTGCTTCAAGCTATAGGCCCAATGTTCTCGCTGCTTCCTCCAGAGAAAGTTAAAGAAGAAGTACCTAGACTTGTTCCAGTGTTGCTTAGTCTGTACAGACGCCATGCGGATCCCTACCCAATTACACAGTGCCTTTCAGCAGTATTACATGTAGCTCTGTCTCATAACAGAACCACTGTGGAACCATTACTGGATAACCTCCAGCACATCATGTTTGATCAGGTGAGAATCCTTAATAATCAAACCTCTATATAACCTTGACCTACAATAATAATAGCCTGATCTCTTTGGTCTTGCAATGGGAGATTTAAAGACTAAATTGTAATTAAAGTTAACACAATGAAATTATACAGAATGTAACAACAATGTAGGCCAAAACTTTGTGAAAACATTCCTTGCATACAGAGGATGAAATTATATTATATGGACATGAGTCCGAAAATACCTTATTTCCTGGTTACAACTCATAGCCGGTATTATAGGTGACTGCTTAGTGGGACCATATGCACTGCCCCATCAACTCAATTGACAAAGGTACAGAGGGTTCTTAGAAACTAATTACCTGAACTGTCGGAACATGTGCCATTACGAATATGATGAGACATGTGCTTCATGCTTGATGGAGCTCGTGCTCATTTCAGCATCTCTGTTCGTCATTTTCTGAATAGATTGTTCTGTGATAGATGGATAGGAAGAGGTGGACCAATTGCTTGGCCTCCATGCTTGTCTGACTTGAGTCCACTAGATTTTTATTTGTTGGGACATTTAAAAACTATTGTGTATGAAACACCAGTGCAAATGCATCAATACAATTAACCAGAAAATCCACTCTCTGTAAATTACATACTTGACAGACTACACAGAGCACCATTCACTACTGCACTGTCATAGCAAAACTCTTTAACTGTATTGTTGCCAGCTTAAAGAAACCAACATGAAGTAGTAATATAAATCTTATGTTCATTGTCAAGCTTCTGTTACACCATGCACATGCTTGTTAGATAAATTGTGTTGCTACACATTGTGCTGGTGATACCATTACGTTCAAAAAGGCTTTATGAAGAAACATAAGTGCATGTTTCCGGTAATTGCATTTGAATTTTAAACTGAGTTTATAAAATGTAGAAAAATATATCCCTGGCAAGGAAGGAATTTTTATTTGATGAGCCAGGGAAATTTTTTGATGAGGGGGATATCCCCCCATTGCCCCTGTTAATTTGAACCCTGCATGCATCGTGTTGATGGATATATCTGTGCTAATGGAGGACATTTTGAACATTTATTTTGATGTTCTGTTACCCACAGTTCTGTTTTTGATTACATGTCGTATGATTGGTTTTCCCAGTTCTGTTTCCGAGTATTCTGCTAGAGAAAGAGCTCTAACAAGGAAAGAAAGCATTTTTAGACCCATGTTCATATTACATAATTCCACCCACTATTTGCTAGGAACGCTTTCAAAGTGTTGGCCTATCTTTCTGTTACACCTTGTATAACATAATAGGTACAGTAAATAGGGGTTTGCAATTAACGCTAATTAACAGTATACTTCACTTTTGGTATAGTTGATCTGTACAAATTATGGCCATCGTCGCTCTCATTTTCAACTGCTCTAGTTGAAGAATAGCTGTTGAAAATGGTAGTAAGTTTTATGTTAATTTCAACTCTCTATATAATTATGATGGCATAAAGGTGTTGTTCACAGAAAGTATATTGATCTGCGAACTTTAAAACAATATCTAAGGAAAGAATATGCTTTTTGAGAATTAAGGAAGGTGCTGAATATGGCCTTAAAGACATCAACCTTATCTTGAGTAGAATTTCAGTGCCTTGTAGGAAGATAATAGAGCCAGGAAAATTCTCAATTCTTTGATCATTAAACATAAAGAAATTTATCAGCCTGAGCGACCCCTAGTGTTCAGCGTTTGTTACTAGATGCACCCTCTCTACCATTACCAAAGTTACCAGAGATCAGACTTCCACATTCTTAGATGATTTGGCCACCTGGATTGAATTCCATTACACCTTTAATTCTTTGATATTGACAATCAACATATTTCTGATACGGATAAGTTTCATTGTCAGTACCTAAAGTCATGTCTGACAGTGGAGGTTATGCCAGTCATACAAAATTTTCCTGTCTCTGCTGCTACTTTTGAAGTAGCTTGATGTACACATCTTGAGAATTTATTCTCTCCCCCACCTCTAAGAGGGATTTCTCCGATGAATTGCAACAGTATCTTGAACACTTTATCAGTACCGTGCATGCATTGCAGTCTCAATACTGATATCAGTTTAACAGAGTTGATTATTTCCAAAATTATCTTGGATAAACTTCAACTGAATATCATCAAAGACTGGAAATTCCATCAAATTAGCCAAGTTGCCATCACTCAAAGACTTGTTTAATTTCCTTGAGGCTAAGGTTCGAGTGCTATAGATGACTGTCATAACTATGAAATCGCAGTCTAACAATACTCCTACAGTAAAAAATGCAAAAGCTAATTCTACTACAATTACTAATGAATCTAAGAACAAACCTCCTGCTTCTCGTCCTTGTTATATTTGTTGTATGCAATTAGTTTCACATGAATTGTTTCAGTGTGACACTTTCAGATCTATGAATTTCACTCAATGTGATCCATTTGTTCACTTTCACAAATTATGTAGAATGTGTCTCAGGGAAAAAGATCATCCTCTTTCCTATAAAATATATAAATATAAAATCTGTGGAAACAGGCCCAGACGTTTCTTACATAATCCAAATTTCCAACCAGCTAATACTGCTGGTATTATAGCTTTTCATGGTCCACAACAGAGTTGTTTACTTCCCAGAGGTACTGTTCTTATTATTGAATCTAATAATTGTTTAGTCAAAGCAACAGCACTTTTAGATAGTGGTTTAGTTTGCAATTTAATAAGTAGTCGATTGTTTAATCACCTTCAGCTGTTGTTTCACTCTCAGCATAATATGTATGCCCCAAGTAATTACATATCGACTTCCATTTAATCAGGTCCACTACCATGTCATGACACCACAACACACAGGCCATTGTCCTGCCTGAAATTTCAACTGCGAAATTTCCTAACAGGCATATTAATACTAACGGTTGGAACATTCCTCCCAACCTTACGTTGGCTGATCCTAATTTCAGCACTTCTGAACATGTTGACTTATTGTTGGGGGTTGAGATCTGCTCTAAGATAGTATGTACAGGCCAAGTTACGGCTCCTAACCTTCCAGTGAAACAAAATTCATACCTTGGTTGGTATTTATCAGGGAAGCTGCCACAGCCTAACTCTTCTAAGCAGCATAATTCTAATAGAAATGGATGTAAGTGCCAACAACCTCATAACAATTGTCTCAACTCATTGACTGGCAATTCAGCCACACACCTTGTATTCTCTGTCCTTGGAATCTAAAGATATTTCTGAGTCTCCTCCCTTCCACTTACTACTACATCATTACATAACAATAAGGTTGTATGCTCTGTTTTAAAGCAGGTTAACACTTTTTTTTTTACCTGAGGCACAGCCTCTCTAGTGAAAGATGACTGATCCACCTTCAGCTAGGGTTACTCTCATAGCTTCCTCTACAAATGCCAGTGTTGACAATTAATGGAAAAGGTGGTCTACTGAATACTTTCATACATTACAAAAGAGCTCTAAATGACTCAAAGTCCTCCCTAATGTCATCGTAGGTTCACCAGTCCTGATCCTTGAGGACAATGCCTCCCTCTTACATGGATTTTAGCCATTGTTAAACAGGTCCACCCAGGCCCTGATGGTCTAGTAATAGTCATTACAGTTCGTACTCCCAGCGGTTCGTAGAAACGACCCGTCATCAAATTAGCTCCATTGCCTATTATTGAAGATGATTAAATTTATTCAAGCTTCGGAAAACCAGTATTTTTCTGCAATTTTCCATACATTCAATATATGTTATTCATCAACTTCTCAACTATCTCTTTTTGGGTGATTTTTGAAGCTTCAGGATCATGTTTAGCATTTCTCAGCGTTTATTGTGGCTAGACTGATAAAGATTCTTGAATAACTGATCACAGGACGTCTGTACTTGATCAAAATCCGTTTTCACCCAACCTTCGAAATTTGTCAACGTAATATGTCTTACAGTCCTTCAGACTGTGTTGACAATCTCACAATGTTTTAAAATCATTGCACTTTCCCCAGGCACTAAATAACTTTTGTTTTGCTTATATTCACTCGGGACATACAATTCACATTCTCACTTTGTGTCTAGTTATCATATCATCTTACTTGTTTCATCATTTATTTATAATTCAATGTGAGTACACATTCATGTAGATGACTATTAAATTAAATCATTGTGGTATAGATTTTCCCTCACATTAACCCTTTCACTGCTGAGATATTGGCAAGCTGACATACCCTCCTTGCTGAGATATTTTCACTAAATCCGAAAAATAAGAAGGCAGTTTTAAAATACGCCAGAACTTCGTCATCACGTTAGAAATGTTTTTCCTTGCTCGTGAAAGCAATGACTGTGTTGAAATTGAACATACCATGGCCTTGACGTGAATCCCCGCTTGTCATATGACTCGTGAGTTCAATGGCTTCTTCAGACATCACAACATTGTGCAAGGCCTCACTTTTCCGTCTACAGATTGCACCACAGGGCAAGGAAAGCAATGAAAATAATTTCTATCTAACCCCAAGAGATGGCAGGACACTATCCTTTCGTTGAAACCTTGTTAAAGAATTCTATTCTACGAGCAATTGTTTTATTCGTAGCACTAACTTCGCGGCAACATTGTGCAAGGCCTCACATTTTCATATACAAATTGCACCACAGAGCAGGGAAAGCAATGAAATTAAGTTCTATCTAACCCCAATAGATGGCAGGACACTATCCTTTCGTTAAAACTGTGTTAAAAAATTCCATGCCTTGTGGAATCGTCTCATTCATAGCACCCACTTCGCGGGCAGAACAGTTCCGTCAACAGCACACGTAGGTGCCATTCTCCGCGCCGTCACAGTTCCGTCGTTAGCAGTGAAAGGGTTAAATTTGAAGTTAGGTTGTCAGTGGTATAATTTTATTGTTATTACGTATTTTCTTTATATTATGTATTTTAAACTTAATTACTTTTAAGTTTATTTTTCATATTTAACAATTTCTATTAATTTTATTTATATTGAAATCTTTAATCTTCTCAAATTTGCCTCATGATGCGACATTACGACAGTCACTACTCATTAGTTCTTAGTTCGACTTTCCTCTGCTATATTAGTGGAGTGCTTTGTTGCAAACTGATCAGAATTCCTCAAGAAATCACTAAAGTAACAAAATTTCATTGAATTGCTAATTATGTGTTTTATATATGTCATCATAATTTGTAAATGAGTTCAGATACTTAACATTCATAATCGTTTCAGTACATCTTAGGAAAGATTTTCAGCTAAAAAGCCTAAGGGTAATTCATAATTGCGTATCATGTCTTGTCATATTTTGTTTTTATCATTGTTCCATAAAGCTCCCAATAAACTATTACAATATATATTTCATGTTATTATTTTAAGTACGGCCTACCGTATATTCTATTCTATATCCTATATGAAAGTGATTGATAATTCCATGTGATATATTGGAAAAATCATGATGATTTTATTTCCAAGTTATGACAAAAAAAGACAAAGTCCCCTGCAATTTATATGACAATTTAAATGTATTACAGGAAACTGATGCTTCACGTTATCTGCCAGTTCATAACTCGAAAACGAAAGTTAAAAATACAGCTTCGAGGTGCATTTTGCCGTTCTTCAATCCATCTGTGTTTAACATTTCAGATCGATGAGTGCAGTAGATTTCGCTGGAAATCACACACAGACAAACGCTGCGTCCTATTTTTGTAGGGTCATTCCATGTTAAATCAACAAAATTTAAAAACATTTTTTGCCACACCATTTTTTATTTTGATCAAATTTGGTAGGTCATATGTACCAGTCTTCTGAACCACAAAACAAATCTTTTTATACCTCTAAAAATTTTACTCCTCAGATATAGGCATTTGTTTGGAACACGAACAAGCAACAAATGTAATTTCAGACCTATTTTCTGAAAGCTGTAGAATTTATATTTGAATCAATAGGATGTTCAGATAGGGCTCATTGGAAAGCTTTAAAGAATGGACTGTCATTTGTGCATACTAAATTAGTTTTAAGTTAAGTCTAAACAGAGGTTATTAGGGCTCTAATCTTCGTTCATGAACTGTCGTTTTGCATTAGGCATTAAAAAAACTATGACGGACTTGGAGTAACAGGCCAATTTTGTTTCTTGCTACACTTACGTATGCGGAGTATGTGTAGGAAAAAACTGAGCTGTTACTGATGGTCCTTCACTCTGAAAAATTTGCTTAAACTTCTAAAAAAATGTAAATCGTGACTTTTCTCGGTCCCAAAAAGTAATGTGGGACAGGTGATAAAATTCTGAAAATGCCAGGAAGAGAAGCCTTTGTAATGTACTTTAAAATAAAAACAAACTCATTTTGTGACTCCAAGGGATAGAGGTGCTATAAGCCTTTGAAATATCAAGAAAACAACACTTGACCGCTACTGAAAATAGGCTAAGCAGATAGGATAATTACCAACAAAATTTACTTTAAATTTACATAAAATACAAAACATTTATTAACAAATAAAAATTTTCCTCAGTTACACAAATTTCTGATTTTTTGTGATATTTTCTAGGAAATTTCTACATTTGATTTCTTTTTAAGCTACATTGATGGCAATTTCAAGTACTGTATTTTCAACTATTGTATTTAGAAACCATTCTTATCCTGGTTTATTAGATGTAGGTAATGCATTAAACACCAAAAGCTGCATGAAGTTCTTTAAGATTACATAAAATTAACCTTTTTCTCCATTAGGTCCTCCAACAGATACACAGTCCCTTTTCCCTGGTATCATTTTGCTGTACTCATCATTTTCATAGAAGTCTTGTACAGTTTTGACTGAAACTTCATCAAGTTTATTCCTAGTCCTGTTCTCCCCATTCTGTGGCAAAATCCTGTTCTTTTTCACTAAATTGCTTGACTGTCGGACTAAGTATTGGCTGACATTAAACTCACTATGAACTGTACTAATACTCCAACTGCTAGGAGCTAAACTTACAATGTTATTGAGTAGAAGATGCAACTTTCATTTTTTCTTTGAGCTTGTGAATTAGTTGCTTATACTCATTCGCTAAACTGGCAGGCTGCATGTTCATTGAAAATTCCTCATCAGTTGAAATGTTCAAATCAAAAGTCTTAGGCCTACTTTCCTGTTATAGATTTGACTATCTTACTAACTTTCTTTAGGGTCTAGCTTCAACTGACAGCTTCTGCACCTTAACAGGAGAAATGCCAAGGACTGAACAAGCATCATTAACTGTTTCAACAAGAATGGTTTCAGGTTCATAAATGTCTGGTCATTCATCTTCACTGTCAGTACCGGTCTCTGGGCCTTGTTTTGAATTTTTAATTTTTTTAACAATTTGTGCACAGTACATTCCCTGGGATTAATTTCAGCTCAGGATTGCACATGGGAAGTGTCATTCATATGAGAGAGATTTTTAATAGGTTTTGAGTGAACACTGTAGGGGTCAGAGCAGGACCGAACATAAAATTTGGAAGTATCTTGTAAAAAATTCAGCCTTGTGATACATTTTATATCATCGCAACCAGTTCTAATTGAAAATTATTTTTTTTGTTCTTCAGTGAACTCGGAAATAGTATTGAGTACTGAAGACCTAAAGTAAGATCATTTATGACATACCTCCCCTTTGAAGATACCAACAGAACAAGAACACTCCATCATAATATACTGATTTCAATAGCATGTATTCAGCACAAAATAACAATTGTAATAATTTAAAAAAGAAACTAATCAAAAGACAATGAAGCACAAACACAATTTACTTGCTTTGAGTCAGCTTAATAAGTGAATAGTTGATGTCAACTAGCATTGAACAGAGGGGCTGGATCATATGAAGCTATGCACGTTCAAATATGACTTGGTCAGCAACCAGACTCCAATAAACAGTGCATGTCCAGAACTTATCCTATAGTAACAGTTAACATATAATTCAATATTCTGTGGTGGTGGGTTTGTGTCACAGGGTGTGTGATGCTTACCCCGATGATTATTTCCTCAGCTCCATTGCCGCCGGCTCCTTCTGTAGATTTCTGGCCCAACCCCCCAGGCACTGGGATATGATATTCGGGAGAATATTGCTACGATAATGAAGAAATCACTTTTCACCTAGATCCCCTAGCATTTATTTACAAATGGTACACACAGTTCTTCTACACACTACACATTCCTAACTCTACATCCCTACACCAATATGTGTTGTTCATCCCCTGAAGACCCCTCCGGGGATAAAACACGTACATAATTAACTAGGCCCGTCCATCTTAATAAGTATTCTAGCGGAGACTGCCCTCCAATGGTTTCTAAATACAGTACTTGAAATTGCCATCAATATAGCTTAAAAAGAAATCAAATGTGGAAATTTCCTAGAAAATATCACAAAAAATCAGATATTTGTGTAACTGAGGAAAATTCTCATTTGTAAATAAATGTTTTGTATTTTATGTAAATTTAAAGTAAATTTTGTGGTAATTATCCTATCTGCTTAGCCAATTTTCAGTAGCGGTCAAGTGTTGTTTTCTTGATATTTCAAAGGCTTGTAGCTCCTCTATCCCTTCGAGTCACACAATGATTTTGTTTTTATTATGTTATGGCATTTTCAGATTTCTATCACCTGTCCCGAATTACTTTTTGAGACCGAGAAAAATCACGATTTACAATTTTTTTGAAGTTTATGCAAATTTTTCAGGGTGAAGGACCACCAGTTACAGCTCAGTTTTTCCTACACATACTTCTCATACATAAGTGTAACAGGAAAATAATTGACTTGTTACTCCAAGTCCTTCATAGTTTTTTTAATGCCTAAAATTACGCAAAACGACAGTTCATGAACAAAGATTAGAGCCCTAATAACCTCTGTTTAGACTTAACTTAGAACTAATTTAGTATGCATAAATGAAAGTCCATTCTTTAAGCTTTCCAATGAGCCCTATCTGATCATCCTACTGATTCTAATAGAAATTCTACGGCTTTCAGAAAATAGGTCTGAAATGACATTCTTTGCTTGTTCGTGTTCCAAACAAATGCCTATATCTAAGGAGTAAAATTTCTTAGAGGTATAAAAAGATTTGTTTTGGGGTTTAGAAGACTGGTACATATCACCTACCAAATTTCATCAAAATAAAAAATGGTGAGGCAAAGCCCATTTCTTGATTTAATAAGGAATGACCATGTAGAAACATTATGAATAAGACATGTGATGGAAAGTTACAGATAATTAAGAAATTGAGTTTATGTAATCTTCAATACTGAGGAACTGTTCTATAAGGAGCATATCATTTCTCTTAAATGTCTTAATATTCAAGCTTTCTATTGCAGATGGCAGCTTATTTATTCGTGTTAATTCCTCTGTGAGATATACAAAGTCAACTTTTGTTATATTATGACAATCTAAGTGTAAGTTATTGGAATTTTTAGTGTGATGATTATTTATTTTAGAATTTAAACAACAATTAACTTTAACAATTAACTTTGAAATCCCACCTATAGACGACGTAGTGCGACTTACAAAAACGAAACGAGAGGGCAGCACAGAACAATGCATATATACAAACCAACATGGCAACCAGAATAACAATCGACCACCAGCCGATGATGGGAGCGAATAAGGCTCTTGAAACTAGTCCTGTGCTATTAAAAGTAATGTAAGTGGAGAATAAAGTGTTTTTATCATTCAGAATTTCTATCAGTATATTCCACTGTTTATATATCTTCTTTTTATTGGTATTATTTCATATGGTGTACAAGCCAAAGAAGTGAAGGTCAGACAAATATGGAAACCATGGAGGTAAGGAACAACATTCAGTCTTTCAACACAGAATTTTACGGACAGAAGAAAGATATTAAGGATTTTATAAAATTACATACTAAATGAAGACATACTGCAGCTGACATAAAATTTCTCAATATATGTTTGAAAGAAAATTTGTCCCCCATTTTTCTAAAGAGAATGCTAAAACAAATGGATAATATTAAACACAAAAAAGTTTAGAAAGGAAAGCAATGACATTAGAAAGGTCAAAACATTATGCTACATTAGAAAGGATAGATCTTCAATTATATGACTTACACTTGAGATTGGGGAAAAACCTAGGTGACACCATATGGAAAAATTTTGAACAAACTTATATAATAAACTAAATACGATTATGTCAGTAAAATCACAAAAATTAAAGAAAAAAGCAGATAACTTACGTAAGAAAAACACACTGCCATCACAAAGGTTGGGGAACAAAAAGGATATATTGACACCAAACACTGTTGTCAATTTGTCAACAGAAACATTTACACGAGGGTAAATGAATTTTCTTGACCAAGGTTTAAAAACCTGTGCAAACACCTCAAACGAGTTGGACGATTACATCGCAGATGTTGAAATCACTTCAAATATGTTAAAAGAAGGAGGACTTAACGCAAAAATTGCAGCTCAAACAAACTGCTCACAAATTTTAAAACAGATACCAAATAATAAAAACTACACAGAGTTTAAACAAAAGGTTAAGCAGTTAAATATGAAACCAGTCTTCTATTTGAAGGCAGATAAGGGTAATAAAACAGTAATCATGAACCAAGATGATTATGTAAGGAGAACAAATATGATGTTAAAAAAAACAGAATATGGAAAATTGTTTAAAAATTGTTTAAAAACCATTACAGACACAACAAAAAAGATAATTAAAAACAGTAAGGTCATTCCAGATGAAGAAAAAAAGAAATTAATAGTAAACAACCCTTTTCTTCCGAAATTATATTGTTTACCAAAGATTCACAAAAATGATGATAGCATGAGACCAATAATAAACAACATAGATACCCCGACCTACAAACTGGCGAAATGGATAGTGGAAGAATTTAAGACATTAAACAAATTTGACACTTTGAGCATAAAAAATTCCATAGAATTGGTAAACAAAATAAAGAACATAACCATACAACCAGACGAGGTATTAGTGTCGTTTGACGTGAGCGCATTGTTCACAAGCATTCCTACAGATAAACTTCCGGAACTCATTAAACAATGGCTAACTTTAAATGAAATAACTGTTGAGCTAATTGAAGAATACGTGAAAATCATAGTACATTGCATTAAACAAAATAGTTTTATGTTTAATCAAGAATATTATCAACAAACTAAGGGACTAGCTATGGGTAGCCCAATTTCACCGATGTTGGCTGACCTATACATGAGTAACCTTGAACTAGAGGTCACCGGGGCATTCCCACATATTTTTAAAAACTGGTTCAGGTACGTCGATGATATTTTCGCTATCATCCCAAAAAGATTTGTAGAAGATGCAGTAAAATTGTTAAATACACAAGACCAATCGATAAAGTTTACCATTGAAATGGAAGAAGGCGGATGTTTGCCTTTCCTTGATTTAAAAATCATGAGGAAACATGAAAAACTGGAATTCGGAATTTACAGAAAAAATACACATGTAGACAACTACATTAAATGCAATAAATACAACCCGAAAGCTCACCAATTTGCTGTTTTTCATAGCCTAGTTCATAGATTAATTAATATACCAATGACAAAGACAGAGTATAATAAAGAATATAAACATATACTAGAAGTGGCAACGATTAATGGGTTTAAGACAAATTTCATAGACAAAATGATTAGAAGACACACAAAGAAAAACAAGATCAGAGAAATTAGTACATTGGATACTTTAGAAAAAACACAGCAACATTACAAAAAATTTACTTACCACCCTAAATTCTTTAATAAATTTGAAAAAGTGTTTAAAAACCACAATATAAAATTGGCACCAAAGAATAATTATACCATTAGGAACTTGCTCAACCACCCACTGAGGAATAGTACACCAAAAACCAAACTATCAGGTATCTACCAAATAGAATGCGCAGATTGTGATCAGATCTACATTGGACAAACCAGGAGGAGTTTGGAAATAAGAATGAAGGAACACTTAAGAAACATAAAACTAATGCAGACCGAAAGATCAGCAGTTGCATACCATTGCTGGACAAAAAATCACAGTGTTAAAAAGGAGATCAAACTATTAAAACACGTTAAGAAACCATCCGAACTGAACGTATGGGAGAAAATATTCATCACTAAGAAAGAAGACAAGGTTATGAACTTTGAAATCCCACCTATAGACGACGTAGTGCGACTTACAAAAATGAAACGAGAGGGCAGCACAGAACAATGCATATATACAAACCAACATGGCAACCAGAATAACAATCGACCACCAGCCGATGATGGGAGCGAATAAGGCTCTTGAAACTAGTCCTGTGCTATTAAAAGTACCGTATTTCATTGCGTAATCGTCGCCACCGCATAATCGTCGCACCTTGATTTTTCAGTCCAAAATTGGTGTATAAAAATTTCATCGCATAATCGTCGCACGGATATTTTAACATTATTCTCTCTTTCACGATGATTCAGAAATTTATAACCGCCACTGCAATCTAGAGCACAGTTATCCTCCACCCGATGCATTCAAGGTTAAGGAATGCTGACCGGTGACCGCTAGCTTGACACAATAGCGAGGGGTAGGGGTGGCAATTCACGAGAAATTGCGGTAACACCATTTGGGTCAGATATATAAGCATTCATGAGCCACAGATTATTGTCTCTGTTGGGCACTACATGAGAATATTATAGGAGAAAAATTCCTCCGGCACTGGGACTTGAACCCAGGACCTTTGGCTATTCGCGCCAATGCTCTACCAACTGAGCTAAGCCGGAGCTCAATTCACAGCGCCAGATGGAACTTCTCTCCTATGACTGAATGCCCTAATGGTCTACCTCACAGACAGACAAGATATGTCATATGCAGTACTGTGAGGCACACTAAGTAGTGATTTTTGTGACCGGGCTCCCACTGTTATTGTACAGTTAACATTCAAGACAGATATATAAGCATTCATGAGCCACAGATTATTGTCTCTGTTGGGCACTACATGAGAATATTATAGGAGAAAAATTCCTCCGGCACTGGGACTTGAACCCAGGACCTTTGGCTATTCGCGCCAATGCTCTAACAACTGAGCTAAGCCGGAGCTCAATTCACAGCGCCAGATGGAACTTCTCTCCTATGACTGAATGCCCTAATGGTCTACCTCACAGACAGACAAGATATGTCATATGCAGTACTGTGAGGCACACTAAGTAGTGATTTTTGTGACCGGGCTCCCACTGTTATTGTACAGTTAACATTCAAGACAGATATATAAGCATTCATGAGCCACAGATTATTGTCTCTGTTGGGCACTACATGAGAATATTATAGGAGAAAAATTCCTCCGGCACTGGGACTTGAACCCAGGACCTTTGGCTATTCGCGCCAATGCTCTACCAACTGAGCTAAGCCGGAGCTCAATTCACAGCGCCAGATGGAACTTCTCTCCTATGACTGAATGCCCTAATGGTCTACCTCACAGACAGACAAGATATGTCATATGCAGTACTGTGAGGCACACTAAGTAGTGATTTTTGTGACCGGGCTCCCACTGTTATTGTACAGTTAACATTCAAGACAGATATATAAGCATTCATGAGCCACAGATTATTGTCTCTGTTGGGCACTACATGAGAATATTATAGGAGAAAAATTCCTCCGGCACTGGGACTTGAACCCAGGACCTTTGGCTATTCGCGCCAATGCTCTACCAACTGAGCTAAGCCGGAGCTCAATTCACAGCGCCAGATGGAACTTCTCTCCTATGACTGAATGCCCTAATGGCTCAGTTGGTAGAGCATTGGCGCGAATAGCCAAAGGTCCTGGGTTCAAGTCCCAGTGCCGGAGGAATTTTTCTCCTATAATATTCTCATGTAGTGCCCAACAGAGACAATAATCTGTGGCTCATGAATGCTTATATATCTGTCTTGAATGTTAACTGTACAATAACAGTGGGAGCCCGGTCACAAAAATCACTACTTAGTGTGCCTCACAGTACTGCATATGACATATCTTGTCTGTCTGTGAGGTAGACCATTAGGGCATTCAGTCATAGGAGAGAAGTTCCATCTGGCGCTGTGAATTGAGCTCCGGCTTAGCTCAGTTGGTAGAGCATTGGCGCGAATAGCCAAAGGTCCTGGGTTCAAGTCCCAGTGCCGGAGGAATTTTTCTCCTATAATATTCTCATGTAGTGCCCAACAGAGACAATAATCTGTGGCTCATGAATGCTTATATATCTGTCTTGAATGTTAACTGTACAATAACAGTGGGAGCCCGGTCACAAAAATCACTACTTAGTGTGCCTCACAGTACTGCATATGACATATCTTGTCTGTCTGTGAGGTAGACCATTAGGGCATTCAGTCATAGGAGAGAAGTTCCATCTGGCGCTGTGAATTGAGCTCCGGCTTAGCTCAGTTGGTAGAGCATTGGCGCGAATAGCCAAAGGTCCTGGGTTCAAGTCCCAGTGCCGGAGGAATTTTTCTCCTATAATATTCTCATGTAGTGCCCAACAGAGACAATAATCTGTGGCTCATGAATGCTTATATATCTGTCTTGAATGTTAACTGTACAATAACAGTGGGAGCCCGGTCACAAAAATCACTACTTAGTGTGCCTCACAGTACTGCATATGACATATCTTGTCTGTCTGTGAGGTAGACCATTAGGGCATTCAGTCATAGGAGAGAAGTTCCATCTGGCGCTGTGAATTGAGCTCCGGCTTAGCTCAGTTGGTAGAGCATTGGCGCGAATAGCCAAAGGTCCTGGGTTCAAGTCCCAGTGCCGGAGGAATTTTTCTCCTATAATATTCTCATGTAGTGCCCAACAGAGACAATAATCTGTGGCTCATGAATGCTTATATATCTGTCTTGAATGTTAACTGTACAATAACAGTGGGAGCCCGGTCACAAAAATCACTACTTAGTGTGCCTCACAGTACTGCATATGACATATCTTGTCTGTCTGTGAGGTAGACCATTAGGGCATTCAGTCATAGGAGAGAAGTTCCATCTGGCGCTGTGAATTGAGCTCCGGCTTAGCTCAGTTGGTAGAGCATTGGCGCGAATAGCCAAAGGTCCTGGGTTCAAGTCCCAGTGCCGGAGGAATTTTTCTCCTATAATATTCCCATTTGGGTCAGTTTCAGTACACCACACTTGTAGAAAAAGGGAAGAAATAGGAATTATACTGTGAGTTTTCATTTGAAAGTAATAGCATTCGCGGAAGAAAATGGAAACCTGGGAGTTTTCAGTGAACGAAAAACTTGAACGAGATTGGCACAAAATAAAATAGCAGTCAGCAGCGCACATCATTAGGACTCATTAATTCATGTGTCATTTAAAGTTGCAATCACATCTCCCATGAAAAAATCATTGTAAAGAGCGTCAAGAAGACGGGGATTTCCAACAGACGGCACGAGGTGCGGATGGCGGGGATCTGATGCAACTGCAGGGAAGACGCGCAATACCGGCTCTGCTGTGAATCATTGGACAAAGAATAATAATAATAAAAAAACATGTGGAAGTATGTAGTTAGTATTACAAGACATCGTGTCGAATAAATTTTCACAATCGTAATATTTACAGGTAAACACAATAACACAAAGTATTGTAACTTTATTTCGGATTGATCGTCTTTCCGCAAATTGATATGATTGACGTAATTTCATTGCACATGCAGTTTAATAACTCTGCAACTGTAAATAGTAAAGTGCTCTGGTAGTTTAATAATACTTTTTTCTTTCGTTGTAAGGTATATCTACAGTAGGCCTAAACATGTTAGTTCCAGGCTTTCCTCGCGTAATGGTCGCACTGTGTTTTCACACAGGAAAACATGGCCTAAAAATGCGACGATTATGCGGTGAAATACGGTAATGTAAGTGGAGAATAAAGTGTTTTTATCATTCAGAATTTCTATCAGTATACTCCACTCTTTATATATCTTCTTTTTATTGGTATTATTCAATTTTATGCCTATGGATGAAGAGTAATGTTTCCAAAATATATAAGCATGGTAAAGGAAAGATCCCTATTTTACCAAAGAGTTCTTTGGTTGATGTTCTAATGAGTAAATGAAAAATTGTTTTTAGTATTTGCTTCTGCAGTTTAAATATGCGATCAAGGAGATGATTCCCAAGAACTTAGGAGATGATTCCCAAAAATGGATCCCATATCTGATTAGGGATTCAACACAGCAAAAGTAGACTATCTCAAGACTGGTATGGAACAGGTATTACTTAAACACGTAAAGCAAAGGAAAGTTTACAGAGGCATGTACTAAGCTTAGAAATGTGCTTTTCCAAAGAAAGATTCGAGTCGATCCAAACATCAAGAAATTTAGTCTCGGTTTTAAAAGTTAAAGCATTATTATTCTCTTGGGCCTGAGAATTGAAATGAAGGTAAACATATTTATCAACATTTATTAATAGCATGTTTTCTTTAAACCAACGTTCAATATTACTTCCTGCACATTCCTTAAACTTGTAACAGTTCCCTTTAAAATTGTAGCATTACCCTTACCAATCATACTTTCATGTAAATACCAGTCAGTCTTTAAGTCTACTATGTTATTAGTTTTAAAACTAAGTAGGCAAACACTCTACAGTAACAGGAATCAAATGAGCACTATAGGAAACAAATTATAATCACTTGTACTGACAGTCTATTTTTATCTATAAAATATATTTTATATCTTAGCATGTTGTTGCACTAACATTTAATCTGCTTGATTTGTTTATGTTGAAGGTATGCATTTCGCCAGACTATGCTCAGCCTGCCACTGCAAAGAATCATTCCGAAGTTCTTCGCTGCTTTGATTGCTTAGGTTAGTTATTTGAATGACTTATGTTTCTTTGGGAGGAGTGGTTGGCATTTATTAAAGGTCCATATTTATTTTTAGTTAGGATTTGGTTGATCAGCTGTAAGATGTTTCAGAATTTCATTTTCAGTTAAGTAAAGAAACGTATCCTAAATAAATAAACTTTGTGGTGCAACATCCCTGGAAGGACTAGGCCTACTAACCGCTGCATCACCTACGATAGGCAGATGGCAATATTGGGGGCATGTTGTCAACATGCAGACACCCACAGCCATTAATGATGGTTTCACTGACCACAGTCGCTACTTTTCAATCAAGTAGCTCCTCAGTTTGTATCACGAGATTGAGTGCATCCCGTTCCAAAACTTCCTACCTCAGAAAAACGGAAGGAGGTACTGGGAATCAATCCCAGGCCTGTGAATGCGTAACCAGCTACACTAACCATGAGACCATGCAGGCGGTCTTTCTGAATATTCAAAATTTAATGAGGAAATTTTTCAATTTGTTCCTTATGTTGCAAATCCTTTTAGTCAGAGTATGGGTGGGGGTGGCCAATCATGAATGAAGAGAACGGAATATGAAGTGTGAAACTACAACGTTGTTAATGGACCTGAGTCTGTGTACTAGTTTCATCAGTATTGGAGGTTGAGTTTGGATGTAGTGGTCTTGATATGGTTTGATTTGTTAGAGGAGACTTACTACTGGATTCTTGTCCTGACAGTTGTCCCTGTTGAAATTATTATTACGGTACTTTGTAGTTTTATTTCCAGACTCTTAACCATAACACTGCTCCATTAGGTGGCCTACTTTCCAAGGATCCTTGCATCTTGAAAATTGATGTAATAGCTCATATAAATGTATTGCCACGGGTATCCCAATCTGATGCAGTATTTATGTTCACTGCATCTAGCCTCGGTGGTATGGCCTGATGTACACTGCTCCACACAGGCGTGAGGTTTCCAAGATACTCAGAGTCTGGAGTCCAAGATAGTATTTTACCCTAATTGTACCAGTTGTTGTTTAGATGGGGGCAAATGTACAGTTTTTATTGTTGTGCTTCTCTGGCTATCTTGTTGGAGATGGGTGGAAAGAATTGAATGTAAGCTCAGTGAGTATTGGATTTCTGTTTCTTAGTGGTTGAAATGATTGTATTTTTCAGGGAAAGTGTTCTTTAAAACTCTGAAGGTAAGTCTGTGACGTTGTTAATGGACCTGGGTCTGTGTACTAGTGTCCTCAGGATGCCTCATTTCTATTCCAAGTTGTGATAATAGTTTGCATTTCAGTAATTGCCTGTGAGAATGGGTTTTCCCTAACACTGTGTGGAAGGTATCCATCTGGTTTTGTTGAAACCTATGCCCGTGGCAAGAGTTAGGTTAGGTCAGACATCTCCTGGTAGATATATCTCACATGTGTTACCTATCCGTATTCACTATGTGTCACTATAATTAATAAATGTCCATGTATGTTTTGTTTGCTTTAATGAAAGTTTAAAAGTTTATTTCCCATAAACACATGTCACGCTTATTTCTTTTCGGACTCATGTTAGTTCGATAGTCACTTTTTCAATTAAACTTGCAACGTTGCATTCGATATCTCCTATCTACTGTATCAGATCAATGTTCCCAACTGTGTACAAACTATACTTGAATTCATAATGTCTAGTAAATGATCAATTTTGCCCCTTTATGTATTTTGGATTCTGAAACTAGTGAATTCATAAAGCAGATATTGATATAACATTCAACACATGAATGTAAAAGTTTTTGTCAATGTGTTCATGAGTTTTCCGTGATTACGTCTTATGTAAAATACTAAAAATACTCAAATATTATCAAAACCGCTGCTTGGAAATCAGCAATTTATAGATTATAATAACATGTGTAATTAACCTCACTTGTTCTCATGTCACTTCAACATGCCGACCATTTGGTCAGACAATTAAGTTAAATTCTTTGTTCTATTCGATAGTGATTTTTTACTATCGAGTTAGTGGTAAGACTAGCATGATGTAATAAATTAATATTATTGGTTAAATATGACGTAAGTGGGAAAATCTATGAGAACTTGCATGATGTAATGTTTTTACATATTTTGCAATCTCTCCACCTGCGATACTATATCCAGAGCTCTGCCCCCGGACCAGTAGCCATCAACTCTTGTCAAGAACTGCACGTGGCTTTGCGTCGCTACTCGCGGCCAAACAAAGAACAAGGAGATCATAAAGATCTTACTTACTCTTCATCTATTTAGTGGGTGAAACACTTTGTTGCATCTCACAACCTGCATAACTTACAATACTACATAGTAACTTCACAGAATAATGTAGTCCTTTGTTCACCACATCATAACCTACACAACACAACTATGTGTCATATACACAACATGACAATCTTAAAACTTCACCATATATATATATCGCTTGGCCAACATGTCTATTTTCCTGAGAACCCGACCTGAGGCCATACTCTGTGTTGGTTCTGTTTGTTCTTTCGTTCTCAAGTGTTTTCATTAGCCCTCTGATTTTCTTGGCACTTTAGCAATATGTGTGTTCTCAAATTTTTTCTTTCTCAAATATGTGTTTCGTCATTCTTGACATTTGGTAGCTCTTTGATCTTAAAGCTTGTTATCTTGGTTTCCATTTATCTTTCTCGATATGTGTTTCGTCTTTCTTGACATTTGTTTGCTCTCGGATCTTATAGCTTAGTTTCTTTCTGAGTTGATTTTCGATCTGTTTGCTCATCAATCTCAGTTTTTCTTGTTGGTCTCTATGTACCATCTTTCTGAATTGGTTGGTCTCTTTGTACCATCTATCTGATTTTTCTACTCTCGATGAATTAAAACAAGAACCATGACCCTCAAGAGAATATTATAGGAGAAAAATTCCTCCGACACTGGGACTTGAACCCAGGACCTTTGGCTGTTCGCGCCAATGCTCTACCAACTGAGCTAAGCCGGAGTTCAATTCACAGCACCAGATGGAACTTCTCTCCTATGACTAATTGCCCTAATGGTCTACCTCACAGACAGACAAGTTATGCCATATGCAGTACTGTGAGGCACACTAATTAGTGATTTTTGTGACCGGGCTCCCACTGTTATTGTACAGTTAACATACAAGATATATATGTAAGCTTTCATGAACCACTGATTATTGTCTCTGTTGGACATTACATGAGAATATTATAGGAGAAAAATTCCTCCGACACTGGGACTTGAACCCAGTGAATTGAACTCCGGCTTAGCTCAGTTGGTAGAGCATTGGCGCGAACAGCCAAAGGTCCTGGGTTCAAGTCCTAGTGTCGGAGGAATTTTTCTCCTATAATATTCTCATGTAATGTCCAACAGAGACAATAATCAGTGGTTCATGAAAGCTTACATATATAACATGACCCTCAAGCTGTACCATCTTTCATTCTATTCCCTCTTAGCCAAGTGCATACATTCCGGCTAGGGTGGCCAGACGTCGGGCTTTTGGCCGGACTGTAAGGCTTTTTGCTAAGCAGTCCTCCATCCGGCGCAGCTTTATGCCGGACGTTGATTTGTCCTCCTTTTCTAGACTCTGATGGATCGGTAAAGCGTATTAATAAAATTTGTATTTTCCCGTATGTTCCTGCCAATCCTAAGGTTGGCACGCTTGCCGATACTATCATTTGTTTAGTTGGTGCTGCGGAAAAGTCTGAATCTATTCCTAACGTTGGCACGCTTGTCCATATGATCATAGTGTACTATCATATTTTGTTTGGTGTACTATGTGCCGTTCGTCGTACTGTTGATTGTTATTCAAGTCTCCATTTGTATTGTACATTCTTTGCAGTTTGCCATGTTTTTCTTCAATTACCAGAATGCCAAAACGAAATACTTCTTTTAATCCTCAGTGGGTTAAAGAATTTCAGTACATTTCCAAAAGCAGTAAAGCAGTGTATTATAATCATTTATTTTATATAAATGCAGTTATTAAGTAAAATTAGTCAGGATTATACCATGTAATATTTGCTGTCCAGCCGTCCATGCCCGAAGTTTTATACAATGCTAGATTACCGAAGAAGTGTCCTCCTTTCTGACATTTTAGAAATGGCCACCCTAATTGCGGCCTATGATTACACTCTTCTACAGTGCAACTTCACCAAGTGCATAATTCAGTGCCACTAACCTTATTGTAACAATGTGAGCACATAACGTGCAAACATAACCTTTCAACATTCAGGCAGCAACCACAGATACACATAATCTAACATTCTACACATTTTAAACATGCTGAAAGTAATTATTCACTGCAATGTAACTACTAATTACTTGAAGTTCTTGGACTGATTACAACACATCCAACTTCAACTTCAAGATGTAGTAGGCCTACCGAGTGCAACAATACAAGATTTAAGATTCATCATATTTTTCTTATTAGACTGTTTTTAATAGCGACTGTGTTTCATATTATTTCTTTGTATCAGTTTCAACGATTCATACAGTGATTTTTCTTTTATATATATATAATTCAAAGTGTTTAAATTATCGTTTTTAATATAGGGCTCATAGATTAACTAACCAGCTCCAGTGTTTAAAGTAATAAATATTACTAATCACAATTTCTTTAAATTGTTATTTTTTGGTCTTCGGATGTAGGGTACAAATTCAGTTTCCTCCTTCCCCCTATTTTCTTTTACACAGTCCACACCAAAGTATCCTCTAACCCAGGGGAAGACAGAAGGTTGCTCTGTGACTTCACTGCTTTCTGCTCTGACTGCTCGCGTTATACCTCTGCGAGGAGTATGTGAAATGGTGGCATCAGTGAACAGGAGGGAAGAGAGGGGCATTAGTATTGCGGGCAGCGGGAATTTAGGGGTTAGAACTTATGTAATACGTGTTTCCGAGTTA
This sequence comes from Ectobius pallidus, assembly GCA_964059195.1. Lineage (NCBI taxonomy): Eukaryota > Metazoa > Arthropoda > Insecta > Blattodea > Ectobiidae > Ectobius > Ectobius pallidus. The sequence goes on from CAXKWD010000002.1 coordinate 147,446,362, forward strand.
ATGAAACATCAATCGATTTTCTTGATAGTTTATCGGTTAATTACAGCACAGTAGTTTAACATATTATAAATAATTCTATTTTTCTATTCTGTGAGAACAATTGCCTTTCCACAAAATCTATGTTCTTTGACAAAAATAGACATTACTATCATTTGAATTAACATAATTCACTACAGTAAAAATGATAAAAAAAAATGAACTGAATTAATTACCATACAAGCTCAATACAAGATGATACAAGATTACAGTAACAATTTTCTGACTTTCCTGTCTCTTTTTTCTTTAACAAGTTTATCAATGTTGGGACGTAATGTTTGAGCAATATTTAATCGAAGACTACATTTAGGTTGTGATTTGACAATGTACTTCTTGATTTGAGCTTTGAACATTTCATTAGTGAAAAAAAAAAATGTTCGGCCACTTATGTCGATCCAAAATTACATAATATTCGTGCGGCAAGTCTCGGGAATCTGGTTTCAGAGAAATTTCTGTAAAAGTTACCCAAGACCACTTTACGTTCGTATTTTCCTTTAACAGATCGTCGCATTGTAAGTTTAGCGGTTCCAACTGATACTGGCAAGGAACGTCTTTGACATTAACTGAATATGGGGTAGCAAAAAGTTTAAACATTGGAGAAAGGTTTCCCACATCCTGAAACCTCGATTCGAACTGAAGAAGAATGTTTTGCAGAACTAACACATGTTCTGCAGAGAGAACACTATTAGGATCGCGTACTTGCATTAACTTTGAAAAATGTTCCGTATTTCCAACCAGAAGTTGTTCTACCCACAGAGCTAAAGTGAATAGGTCCTCTAGTACCAAGCTCTAGCATACTCTAAACACCCCTACTACCATGCGCTCTTGCTGACGTCACACACAAGGGATCCGCATGCACTTGCTCCACAAACGTCATCACAAGACGTAGTTTACTTTTTTGCTCTAACCCTACATTTTTGGCGTTCCGGGCCAGATCTTATCAGCATATTTCTGATACTAAGGACGCACATGTGTTTTTTAGTGCAGCAGTTAATTTAGCCAGGAGCTTGTTAAGTTCATCTGTGTCTTTTATAAAAGGTGCAAAGTGCAGTGCAGAGAATACCGTAAATCTACATAGTCCATTTCAAAGTGTTTAGTTCTATTTTACTCCTGGCATTGACTCAACACCAGCTTGAGTCAAGGTGAGCAGTGATTTATTTGCATGTGCATGACTAGGTGAAGCCTACACCTACCATAATTTCCAACATTAGTCACACTGACACTTGTAACACTACACTCAAGTAATTTCTCTAACCCCTCAATACATTATTATCATTCATGCTTTCGTAGCCACGAAGCGCTAGGCAACTCAACACACTATCATTTTCACTTCACCCACGTTATTATATTCTTAAGCAAGGACAAGTAAAATCATTTGCTAGACCCTAGTAATACTTGAAGCGGGCGAGCAGGTTTTGTATTTTGCTCATATTGTCCTTACAGTCCAAAATGGTGACTATTGAGTCAGACATTAATGCTCCTGAAGTCAATGCACAAATTACTCGCCAAGTGAGTCACATCTCACGCTATGTTATCACGAACAAAGTGTCCTTTCAATAGCTTATCTCTCAAAAGGATACACTGGTAGAAACATAAGAGGTTTGAGCTCAAATAACACAATTGGATTTCGCAGATGCCGAATTGGAACACACAGATTCGGTACAAGATGCAGTTCTTAAAGCTGTCTCATATGCCAAGGGCCTAATCAAGGCTCATGAAGACAGTCTACTCCAAGCCGCAGCCCATGAGGAAGCGCAAATTAACCTCGCCAAACTTAACCGTGTCAAATCCCAGTTGGATGAGTACACTCAAACTATTTATGAATTTGTCATAAAAGATGAATTTTCTTACCACGAATTTCTTATCCTTTGCAGTGAGTTTCAAAATACAGTTGATGAATATAAGAATCTGCGATCCCAATTCCAGGAGGTCGACGGATATCAACAAGTTGAAACAAACAGTCGTAAAGCTCTGACCTATATTAATTCCCTAATTACTAAACATAAGGAGATCTATCAAACCAAGCAATCCTCTAGTATTCAACGTTGGTCGCTAGATATTCCACCATCAACATTACCAAAACTTCCAGAAATAAGATTCCCACGATTTTCAGGCAATCCAGCCACCTGGAGAATTTAATGATACCTTTACCTCTATAATTATTAATAACCAACACATTTCAGAATGGGGTAAGGTCCAATATCTGAAATCTTGCCTAACGGTTAAGGTTATGTCAGTCATAAGAAACATCCCAGTTTTGGCGGCCACCTTTGACGTAGCATGGCGTACGTTGTCCGAGAAGTTCGACAATGATTGTCTCATAGCGTACACACATCTGGAACATTTGTTCACACCCCCACATCTTGAAAAGAATATTGCAGAATCCCTTCAGTGATATCTTGACCATTTCGTTAGTACTGTACACGCGCTACAGTCTCTCAATACTGATGTTAGCTTGACAGACCTAATTATTTCTAAAATTATTCTATAGTAGATAAGCTTCAACCTAACATCATTAAAGGTTGGGAATCTTCTCTCAAACGGGACAGATTGCCATCTCTTAAGGATCTTTCTGACTTTCTTGAAGCTAAAGTTCGAATCTTCCAAATGACTGACGCAGCCATAAAGTCACAATCCAAAAATAATTCTCAGAATAATGTGAAGGTTAATTCTACTACCACCCCAAGTAATAATAGGAACAAATCCAACTTTCGTTCTCGTTGCATCTGTTCTAAACAGTTCATCATACATGACTTATTCTATTGCGACGCCTTCAGATCAATGGATGTTACGCAACGGGAACAATTTGTCCGATCTCACAAGTTATGTGGTGTCTGCCTTAGGGGAGGAGGCCATTCTTCTTATTGCAGTACTTACAAATGTAAAACCTGTGCCTTAAGACATAGCACACTCCTTCACAACCCAAATGTCTAACCGGCTAATACTGCTGGTGTTATAACTTCTTGTGCCTCACAGCAGAGCTGTTTACTTCCCACAGGCACTGTTCTTATTAATTACTCTAATGGTTATTCAGTCGAAGCAACGGCTTTGCTGAATACTGGTTCCGACTGTAACCTAATTAGCAATAGATTGTTTAATCGTCTTCACTTGACACCCCATTCTCAACACACTAAACTCACTGGAATCTCATCCCAAGTGAGTACTCATAAAGTGGTATCGATTTTGATTCATTCCAACACCACTTCTTGGTGCTACGATGCACATGCCATTGTTGTACCGGAAATCACTACCACAAATTGACGTTCACACATGGGACATCCCACCTAATCTTGCTTTTGCAGACCCTCATTTTCACACTCCAAAATATGTCAGCCTCTTACTTGGTGTGGAGATTTGTTCCCAGATCGTCTGTCCAGGACAAATTACTGCCCCTCAGCTTCTGGCCATACAAAACTCACATGTAGGTTGGTATGTTTCCGGGAAGTTGCCTCCAGCTAACCATAGCAAACAAACTCGATCTTCAAAACGATTCCATTCAGGTTGTAAGTTATCGACTACCTGTAACAATATTCCTTCCATGCATGTCACTTCATCACATTACTCTGCTTTTCTAACTTTGGACCAAGCTGTTAGCGATCAGTTAACTAAGTTCTGGGAGTTAGAAAAAATATCCAATGAAGCTCCATTTCCCAATGAATCATTCTGCGAATAATGTTTCGTAAAAACCAATATTAGGGATTCCAACGTTAGATACATTGTCAACTGCCGTTCACTGCTGAATCAGAAACTCTGGGTAGTACTAAACTACAAGCTCATAAGAGAATTATCCTTAGAAAGGCGTTTAGCTAGCAATCAAGTTCTTTCTACTGATTATGTTGATTTCATGGCGGAATATGAATGCCTAGACCACATGGAGCTAGCTGACCGGAATTCTACCCACTCTTATGATTACTTTATACCACATCATCCAGTCTTAGAACCTTACAGGTTTTTTGCTATAAGGATGTTGAGAAAAGGCAGGCTTCTGTCCTTCTCAATCTTCATGGTAATCTGTTGTTGACATGGATACTTTTGCCCTCGCCTAGATTATAACAACTAGTACACACTGTAAAAGTCTCTCCTGGATGCTTGACCCTAGGCACAACGTCTATTTGAGAATGACCCCACATCAATTTCAATCTTACAAGGATCCTTTGAAATCAGACCACCTATTGGGTACTGATAAGTGACCTAATGGAAATAATTTATTTTCATAAGCAGTGGTGAATTTATCTTGAGGATCAGGACCTCGAGTTACATTTATTATGACTAGTTATCAAATAATCACAGAAATAAGAATATAATGAATAATTAAAACCACAAAAATGAATAAAACACATCGCTGTGTGTGTCACTGTAAGCGAGATTACTTATTGCAAGACAGCATAGTATAACAACAATCTCTCCATCCGCAATAATTCCTATTGAGGCCATGAAATGGCTGAGTCTGACTAAATAAAACTTCCAAAATAATATTTCAACAGGGACAACAGTCTTGAACAAAGTCAGGCCTGGAATCCTGCAATAGATCTGCTTCAACTAAATCAATTTATAGCAAGACCAGTGCATCCAAACTCTTGCCTCCAATACTGACCAATAGCATCTTTGCACTTCGTTTTGTTTTATTTGTTCCTGATTGACCACCTCTATTCTGAGTAATAGCATCGTCACATCTTCAGTTTTTTTTTGCTGCTGATTGGGGCAACTTCACCTACAGTTCACAAAATATATGACAGAAGATGACTGCAAAAAGCTTCATTCTTCTTACCGGTTGGAATCTTAAGAAGCCTTGATATCTAACCAATGCACAGTGGTCCAAAACGCGAATCTAGCGGGACAAAACTCATTTTGGTTACCCTTGTAAAATTAAGCAACAACAGTCTGATAATACTGAAAACATATCCCTTTATCAGGAATGAACCTTTAAATAAGGGTACTTTGATTTATGACAGCATGACACATCCCCAAAGTTGAATGAAGCTTTGCCGATTTTGCGTCAGGCATCAGACGGTTTATTTCTCAGTAAGGTTTGTTAGTGGCTGGAAGCAAGTGTGAACTATTGGAGGAATTTATTACTACTGGATAATTTAATCCAAGGTATGTGGAACTTTTTGGTATAACAAGTATACATATATACGTCATATTTGTATGTCCGTCATATTAGTTTGTATTCTTTAAAGATAAAAAAGTTATTTTATTTTTTTCCAAAAACTTTAAATTGACTTATAAAAAATATATATCTGAATAGCACCTTGAAAATTTACCAGATCATAGTTAAATTCATGGGCTATAAGTTGCTTTGAACCGCAAAGTGCGCAAGTTGCGCCTTTTCTGTAAAATCTATTTCTTTCCAAGAATCCAAGAAATAAAATTGCTTCTTGCAGAATATGTTTATTATTAAAATACGGGATTTCGATCAGTAGGCTGCACTGAATCACTAGAACCGGCAACAAATAATACCTAAAGGTTAATAAGATATTTATTTGAGTAATTTTAAATAAATAGAAGTATTCAATTAATTTTAACAAATTACAAATATTCCAAAAATATGTAATTAGTTAATTTTTATAAAACTTATGAAAATATTCTACAGTCTTTTTAGATAAGCTTTATTTTTTTATTTTAGGGAAAACAAGGGTTCCAAAAAAGTAGAATGTCACACACTAGAAGTAAATTACGGGTTATTACCCGCATGGAATTATTCAAATTATTCAGGAAGAACAAATTCATTACGCAAGATTGTGTAATTACGTGAAAGAAAATTTTGAATTGCAGGTCTGCAATACTGTTGCCTTAAATGAAATTTAAAAAGTGCTATTATTGTTTAAATCTGATTTCCGGAAACGCTGGAAACAATGTGGTAGAAAGCATGATAGATTTGCTTATACAAAATGGTTAAATTCTGAACTAATATTCCCGGAAAGTGTTATGAAATTTCATTCACTGAATGTTTCATCTTCATCAAATGTTGGAAGACCGAGAAAATTATTGTCTGAAGGTAGGGTTCTTAATCTACTGCTCATCACTTCAGATCCTTTGGTATCAAATATACGCCCCTTGCCCCAGAAGAAGAAATACAGTCTACCCTTGGAACTTCGACAGCTCTTAAAAGAACCATATCTAATCAAAAGCCACAGAAATGATGAACAGAAGAAAATTTCGTCACCTCTAGAAGAAGTTGATGATGGTGATGATGAAGAAGAAGAAGATGATGATGACGATGATGATGAAGAAGGTGGTGATGAAGATTAAGAAGAAGAAGAAGAAGAAGAAGAAGAAGAAGATGATGATGATGATGATGATGAAGGTGGTGATGAAGATTATGAAGAAAATGGTGAAGAAAAAGATGATGATGATTACGATTAATATTTTGAAAACAGAACTGCAATCTTATAATATGGTATCATAACACATTGTATTCGTATGTATATTATGTGTGTATAGGCCTATATGCATGTAGGCCTATGTGTGTGTTTTTTTATCTAATGTAGATTATTTTTCCTTTACCGTCGTGTTCTACAAACGAATACATTAGCATTGTTCCCTAATCCGCAAACAGTTTCTTTGTGCTGTAATTGAAATAGGGCAAATTTTTGATGGAACTGAGGAAGTAAAGATCTGACTGGGTACAGCTAATTGAGTTTCTGTCCACTGATTGACATAATAAATTAGTATGTACAAATGTGGTACATTCTGTGTTCTGTGTATGTGTATAGGCCTATGTATATTCAAGATGCAAAGAATTCTGTCCGGTTAGATTCTCCAGACGTACAAAATAAAGAAGAAAATAATGATGATGATGACTAGAATTTTGAAAAGAGAACTTAAACTGTATGAAAATTATATTATGTACATACAGTATATGCGTGTTTAGTTATTTTTGTATGCTTGTTTGTATGTGTGTTTCGTGTATTTATATAGGCGTGTATTGTGTGCGTGTATATATAGGTATAAATGTATATTAATATATTTATACAGCAAATTTATTTGTTTAAGTGCGTTTCTTTGCATTGTATGTGTATATTACATGTAAGGGTATAGTTTCAAAACATAATATAATTTTGTCCTGCTAGATTCGCGTTTTGGACCACTGTGCAATGCCAGGAAGGCTTCAGGTGTCTTATATTTACTTTAGTATGGTTGAAGTCATTCCAATTAATTCCCTGCGGTAATGTCATTACACTTGTAACCTTAGGCTTCTCAGATTAAGCATGTACATTAACTTTCTGTTGAATTTATAAAACATTCTGCCTACTCAATTGTTTTGTCATGGACTGTACATACTATGGCCTGTCTGTTGATGTGCTTTACTCTGTATAGTACTTCATTTTCCTTATTAATCAGTAATATTTCTTATGAATAAGAAATGTATTATGCATAAATATTGATGATATATAGGCCTATGTAGCCTATATATTTTTTAACCTAAATTATATTTGAATTGTCAGGCTTTATCAGCTTGTTATTGATTTTGTTTGACTTGCCATGTTTTATCAGCTTGATATTAATGTAATAATTTTATCATGTGACAAAGGTATGGTTTAAATAAAGTAATATAATTAGGCTGCAGTCATTCTCAATAAAACCTAATGCGCTAATGTTGTTAAGTTTATTGATTTAAGTTCATCTTACTTTATCAAACATACTAGGATATTTGAGGGAATAAGGTGTTACCTATTGAATTAATTATTATAGTTTTGCTCTCATAGGATCAATATGAAATTCATAAATATATAGTAAATAATATTTATTTTCTCCTAACAGTTTTGATAGATTTGGTTAATTATTATGAAAATTTTAATTTTCAGGTGGCCATTTCTTGGATAAAGTAGTGGAGCTATTGATTCAGCAGTTAAAGAATAACAATGAAAGAGAACGAATCAAGGCCCTTTTTGTTATCACCCATCTTGTCAACTCATCAGAGAATTTGATATGCTCCAGAATATCCACTCTTGTGAACGCTTTGAGGAATTTGCTGGGAGAACAGAATATTAAGGTGAGAGATTTGAATTTTTGTATTACTTTTTTTTGGAGGATTAGAAATTTAATAATGAATTAATAATTGAATTGTATACTTTTCATACTTTCATTCATTAATGTCATATAGCAATTTAAGTTGGGGCCGTGCAAGAGATGTTTTAAAAATTTTCAGACTTCAAAAAAGAGCAATTGTCAAGATATCACCTTCAATCAGCTGTAAACCATATTTCAAACCAATTTTCAGACTTCAAAAAAGAGCAATTAGGGCAATTGTCAAGATATCGCCTTCAATCAGCTGTAAACCATATTTCAAAACTTTGGAAATCTTACCATTTCCCTGTGTATACATATATGAAGTCCTTTCTCATATAAAATCGTCACATTCCCAATTCAAAACAAATTCACAGAAACACTCCTATAATACAAGGAACAAAACAGATTTATGTATCTTAAGCCATAATACCTCCCTGTTTGAACAAAGTTTTGAACACAATGGAATTCATCTTTACAATAAACTCCCCAATGGCATCAAAGCAATGACCGCAGTCAAAAAATTTAAAGCAGCTGTCAAAAATTATTTAATGCATGGGTGCTACTATTCCATAGAAGAATATCTAATCCACAACTCACAGCACAGTGCATCTTTTGCTACTCCCTAATTAAGTAGTGCTTAAGTATAGTAGGCCTACTCTATAAGTTGTTTCTTATGTTAAGATTATCTGTATTATAAGTTCTTTTTTTCTTCTTAGGTTAAGTTTGACGTATCCTACATCAATGTACTTTGATATAATGGATGAATAAAGTATTACTATTACTATTCTACTAAAATCTAAAACCACCCATATCCTGTTATCCAACAAAATGTAGATATAAAATTAACCCATGAATTGGTAAGCTGAGATTGTCCTCACACTCAGAGCGCTGTCTCACCAGCAATCTGAGACCATGCTCAAAATTTGTCATCCCTTAGAAAAATCACGATTTCTTCACCATCTCATGTTTTTCTTGGAACTATTTGGACAACATAAATTTGAGATACTGCTTATGCTTCCAGGCTAATTGCCACAAACTAGAAAACAGGCTTCCTACAACTATCTTTTACTCTGTGAAATGCAGTGACAGCTTGTGAGATTTCATATGAGAGGGGCACATGCAAATATAGGCTATAAGTGTTAGGAGGGAAATGTCAAAATTGCTTCCAGAAATTCGTTTTGAACACACTTGAATTATCTAAATGATATTAAAGGACATTGTCAGGTTTGCGGTATAATTATTGAGGCATTTATGAACATCTGGGTTTTCTTAACTACCTGTCTCGTTATGCCCATGATAGAGCAATACACCAATTCAATTCCTCGCAAAATTTAACGGCATCAACAGTGTACATTATGCCTATGAACAGATCGCCAATTTATTGTGTAAATTATGTTTTGACCTATAGTGTTCTTTATTTCTATCACATTGATGATTAAAGGACTCAGGTCACTTTTAGTCCAATGGACCTCCTCCACTGAAAAAAATGCATGGAAAATAAAATAGGGCATTAATTTGATGATACCCCCAGATCCACTCCAATTTTTCCCTACACGTTTTTATTAAAATTCCTGATGCATGCTCTGTTTTATCTTTATAAGTTAGATTTATCAAAAGCTCTGGTTTAGGCCAGCCTGTTTCTTTGGCTAATACTAGGTCGTCGAATTTAGGTATTTAGTTTGTAAAAAGCTTACCTCATTCATTTCACTGCCTACTAAACTGTGCATAAAAGGTACTTCACTAATTAAAGAACACCCAAGATCAGAACTCAGCTTCGCAATGAACACTCACACACACAGTAACACTTAACATCCGGCTTTAGCTTATTTGAGAAGTTGTGGGGAAAGGGGTAGGAAAACAGCATTTTCGTCTTCACCCTTCCCAAATCTGCAACCGGACAGGGTTAACTGGCAAGATGTTATTGTATTGTGGTGCCCTGGGGAGGAGCAGCCTGTATGGGAGAAAGACAGGTAGGTGTATTTTCTCTGTCAATTCCTAAATATCTTCTTCTAATAATTATAGTGCAATCCACCCCCATCTAGCGGGTATGCATCCAATTATGTAGAAACCTTCAAGACTGTAGACAGCGCCAGATAGTGTGAAGTCGCAACATTACTGTGACCCTATACAATTTAAACTAGCTGCAACCCTTCCTTGTTTTCTCCTTCATCTTTTGGACAGGGGATAATGTTAATAGGGCAAGAGATGGGCAGGCAGCAAAGTCACAATGGAAATTTGATCCATACTATGTTGCCAAACTTGACATAAACCACTAACAAGCAAAGCAAAAGCGTAAAGTGTGTAAAAAGTAAATATTATTCATTGCTAGTACAGGTAATATTAAAAATGGATGGGGGCTTGTGACCCTGTGACCTATAGATAGAACCGCGCCTGGTGAAATATTGCTCCCTTCTTAGGTTGTACTGCACACATAGACCTGCATTGCAAGGTTAACTTCAAGCAGTATTCTTAAGATTGTAGAAACTCCTACTGATGATGATGATTAGGGCTCAGATTCTTAGGTTTTAAAATAGTTTGTTCCTTGCTAGCTAACTGTGATATTTTAACATAATTATCCGTTTTGTTGTCAAGGGTCTCACATAGTCCAATTTTACAAAACCTAAAAACAGCTAAATAAGACATTGAAAACTAAAAATTGCTGAAAACTCCTTTCCAGTGTATACAGTGTACAAATTAACAATAGGGCTCATAAGCCAGAAATCTACAATTCATTGTGGATTAGCTCACTGAATGAACTTCACATGGGCTTTCCCTTATAGGAGGCCATTGCCCTTCATGGGATCAAATTGGCTTCATTCTTTCATTCAATCATTCATTCATTTATTGTTGCCAGTATATTATTTTGTAAGATAAGATAAATTATAGCATTGCATTTTGTCATTTTGTACCCCATTGTCCTGGTAAAGGAAATCTTAAGTGAATCGAAATCCTCAGTTTCTTCAGAAGCAAATAAAAGGCATTCTTAGGAAGCTTACAATTGCAGTTTATTCAGAGTGTTTGCTCCAGCAAGACACCAAAAGTGAAGTATTCTAAAAGTTGATTTATTAATTGAAAAACGTCCATGTTAAGTTTGTGGTGGAGTTGGAATTAACAGGGGTAGTTCTAAAAACTAAGCAAAAAGTGAGAATGTTATAGGAGAAAAATTCCTCCGACACTGGGACTTGAACCCAGGACCTTTGGCTATTCGCGCCAATGCTCTACCAACTGAGCTAAGCCGGAGTTCAATTCACAGCCCCGGATGGAACCTCTCTCCAATACTGATTGCCCTAATGGTCCACCTCACAGACAGACAAGTCATGTCATATGCAGTACTGTGAGGCACACTAATTAACATTCTCATGTAATGTCAAACAGAGACAATAATCTATGGTTCATGAAAGCTTATATATCTATCTTGAATGTCAACTGTACAATAACAGTGGGAGCCCGGTCACAAAAATCACTAATTAGTGTGCCTCACAGTACTGCATATGACATGACTTGTCTGTCTGTGAGGTGGACCATTAGGGCAATCAGTCATAGGAGAGAGGTTCCATCCGGCGCTGTGAATTGAACTCCGGCTTACCTCAGTTGGTAGAGCATTGGCGCGAATAGCCAAAGGTCCTGGGTTCAAGTCCCAGTGTCGGAGGAATTTTTCTCCTATAACATTCTCATGTAATGTCAAACAGAGACAATAATCTGTGGTTCATGAAAGCTTATATATCTAAGCAAAAAGTATCCCTAAAGTTTTGTGGTTCAGATGAATTAGTATTGTTGTGAAAACAAGATGAATTAGTATATATATTTTTTTTTATTGTACTTATTAAACATATTAAATCATCTGAAAATGGTAAAAATAAATTAAAACTATTTTAATATGTATAAAAAAACTAACACAGGGTTTATAAAAAGGTAGAAATCCAGGCCCTAATAACGGTAGTGCATGAATCTGTGCAGCAAATTCCAAATTGGGGAAATAGAAAGGGGGGATGCACACTGTTTTTTTCTTTCTTCTTATTAAAATATGAAAGATGGCCATTTTTTATGTTGTAATGTTCTTTAGAAACTATAGAATTCAGACATAAACTCAGTTTGCTTCTAAAAATAAGCAAAATGTAAGAAAAATCATGAAGGGGAATGTTATATAACCTAAAATGGCATGATTTATATTGGTTACTTACAAGATTCAGCACATCTTGAAGCAGTGCAGGAAAATTTTATGATGTTGACAATAGTGATGGTGTTGTGAGCTACTTGCCACTGATCTAGGACTACCTATCACTAACCTAACATGTCAATATCCTTGTGAATGTCATAAACCTCATGCTATCTGTCTCAATCCTCATGCCACCTGTCACTAACCTTGCACTTGTTCTACCTGTGTTTATATATCTATTATTCTCAAGTCTACTTCTAGTTCCATTGCCTGAAATTTTGTTTATTGTTTGGAAGGGGGTTGCATACTTTTGAGCATAATCTGCAAATTTTAGTAATGCACAGTTGAATACTTTTTAAAATATCGCTGTTTTAGGTAAAGCCTGCACAGAACTAGGTGGACATTTAATTGCATATTTTTAGCATATTATGAAAATTTTAGTATGAATGAATGAATGAATTTTACTGAGTGCTAAACAACTTACAGCTTTACAGAAGGTGCCCACTGGTTTTGAACCTGGTCACTATCCCAGTTGACACCTAATAATGCTATTTCTCTACATGAATCGGTTTTACATGCTTTTCCCTACATACCAAGTGACTTCTGGTGTGTTGACTTACTTGTGCTTGGAGTTCTTTCATTACAAATATTTCTATAATTTACTGTGTGTAAACTGATACACTTTGACCTACTGAACACAGACAGTGCATAAGGTCTTCACCATTGCAATAATTTAAATAATCAAATCATTTCACAGACACGTGCTTAGCTAGATTCCTAATATTGTATTTGGATGCATGCTTCCAGTCCCTGTTTGTTTCTGCTCGATGATGCAATCTTGCCTGCAGTTGTCTCTCCTCTATTCCTGTCTCGCTGCTGTTCCTCTGTCCAGTCGATGTATGGTTGTGACCCAAGTCCGATGTTCATGACAGCCTTCCACGCTCCTCTTTGGTCATTCACCGGCTCATTGCCCTTGGTGTTCCTGGTGGTCAGTGAACTCATGCATTTTGACATTTTAATAATGTGCACTTGAATACTTTAAATACCTTTTAAATAAAATTATAGGTTAAGAGTAGTGGATTTTAAATCCTGGCTCAAGAAGTTAACTCTCTTTAGTGAGGATAGAATGATAGATAACAAGCAGTAACTAGTAATTATATTTACATTCTGTGAAATAAATGTTTTTTATTTTTTATTTTATAGGTCAAAAAAGTACTCATAAAGGCCATTGTTGCCTTTGCTTATCGAGGTTACTTAGATGATAGTGAAGGAAAGGAATTTGTGGAGTTTATTGTAAAACACTGTTGTCCACAACTTTCAACAAATGTAAGTGGATTATTTTAAATTTAACACTTCATTTATACCATTTGCAGCCAGTTAAATTATTTTTTTATTGGATGAGAGTCTCTCAGGCTTCCAGTTGGGTGAATGGATTCGGTAATTCTGAGCTTTGGCTGCTACTAGCTCTGCAGCCATTTTTCTGGCAGGAAGTGAGCAAGTCGGAAAAGATGGAATATTATATAGATTGGAAGTCGGCCAATGAGGAAACAGGAAAGGGTTAGTATGAATAGTCAGCTCTCATTGGTTAATGTTATGGAGCTCTCATCTCGGGTTAATTGTATTCATTGCCAGTTATCCCTGTTGATGTTGATGGCCCACCTCCATCAGGTCTCCCATCTCTATAAAAACCTACATTTTATGACAAGCCCACTTCCTCCCAGAAGATGGCTGCAGAGCTAGTAGCAGCCGAAAGGTCAATTTACTAAATCCATTCACCTGACTGGAATCATGAGAGACTCTCATCCATTATCATCTTTGGGAAAGTCTCAAGTCATTTTTTTATCATTATTTCTCAGATGGGGAAGGAGGTGATCAGTGGGAGCTTAACGGAGGAATTACAAGGAATTTGTGCAAACACTCTTTACTTGCTTGTAACTACAGTGCCTCATGTAGAGAACACACTGTGGCCAATCCTCCTTCAGTGTTTGCTGACAAGTCAGTACACACCTGCATGTTCTCACATAGCACACTGCCTGGCACATTTAGCTACCAAGAGGAAAGATGAACTCAACTTCACTGAAAGCTCTGTCAAAATATCTCGTAAGCTATCTTAGGTTAATTTATGATTGCTAAGAAATATCTAATTTACCTATAATACAGGGTGATACATAGGAACCAGATTTTTTTAATTGGACTGTACTAGGTCAATAGGAATGGTAGAGGGATGAGAGGGTAGTCATTCTCCTTGGCAAAGCATACCATTTCAGTAGTTATGGAGCAGTGGACCATAGAACGCCGTGTGTTTGCGCACGAAACATACCGTATGTGCTAAATGGTGAGTCTGTTGTCACAACACAGTGGATCTTTCGTTGCCATTTCAATATCGGTTGAAATGCCACGGTTCCAAGCCGGAAAATGATCCTGAGATGGGTTAAATCGTAGAGAGCAACAGGAACATCATGAAGAAGAAGCACCTCACAAAGTGTGAGGACACCTGAAAATATCAGCAGAGTGAGAGGGGCACTCATTTAGAGCCCCACTTGAACTGTGCATCAACGTGCGTGTGAATTACAGCTGAACCGTGAAAGTGTAAGACAAATTTTACAATTAGATTTGCACTTCCATCTGTACAAAATGTTAGTCATTCAGAAGCTCAAACCTACACATTATGCAGCTCGCGAAGACTTCGCTGTGCGTATGCAAGTGATTATGGAAGAGTACCCAAATGCAGTCGTGATGATGAACGATGAAGCTCATTTTCACTTGAATGGTGGAGTAAACAAACAAAACTTCCACTACTGGGCCCCCCAATATCCTTGGAATGTCCATGAAACACCTCTCCACTTTGGCGTGTAACAGTTTATTGTGCTGTGGCCCCTTTTGGAGTAATTTGGCCGTACTTTTTTGAAGAGAATGGCAGAACAGTCATAATGAACTCAAGACAATACGTCCACATGCTGGAAACATTGTTTTGACTGGAACTGCAGAGACAACGAATAGACATTCGCAATGTTTATTTCCAACAGGATGGTGCCAGAGCGCATACTGCCAATGCATCGATGGAAGTTGTGAGGAACATGTTCCCTGGTCGGCTAATTTCACGTTTTGGTGACGTTCCATGACCGCCAAGATCCCCGGATTTATCCTGTTGTGATTTTTTCCTCTGGGGGTACTTAAAGGAATGTGTCTATGCCCACAAACCCCTTACAATAATGACGTTGAAAGTTGCCATTACAGAAGAGGTGCATGCGATTGACCAAGAGGTGTTAGGCAGAGTTACAAATGCTTTCTGGCGACGACTTGAAATCTGTATTCAAACAGATGGCTGCCACCTGAGTGACATAATTTTTCACACCTAACTATGGTAAATGAAATGGTAGAAATTCTTCTTTACTTTGGTAAAAATAAAATCAGTTTTCCTTGAAAATCATCCGAGTACTGTTCATTTAAAAAACGTCCAGTTCCTATGTGTCACCCTGTACATGTCCATGTAATTTTGATGTAGGCTATATACACTTAAAAACAGTTTTGTCAATAAAATTCCTTTGGACTCAATACCACCTTTAAGTGACAAAAATTTAATATTAAATGAGTTGTGTGGAAGTGGCATACATTTTTTACACATAAAGCTGTATGTTCATTGAATACGGCTCTGTCTCTTCAACCCTTAAACCAAAGTACTGTTCTTAGAAATATTGATCCCTCAAGCAAATAAATTGTCTTATTACAACTTTTAATGCATTTAAACTGTTAATAACCATTCATTTATTCATAATTAAAATTATACACACCATCTTCATCATTTTGACTAGTTAATGAACAAATTTCAATAATAATATTGTGAATATTTGTCACAAAGTTGAAATACAAAAATTACTGCATAATAACTTTTCATACACTTTTTTTTTATCACATACTGCAATAAAATTTCAATTTGTCATTATTTTCTCAATTGTATTTTTTAACAAGGAGTATAGTTCCTCAATATAGTTTTCAATCACTGATCTTCATTCACCTCTCATATAGATCACTAGTTTGAACTACCCCCTATGTTTTTTATTTGATTTTTGTGCTGACAGACTAAGATTACTCTGCTTCTGTAATCACTATATGGAAAGGTATCTAGAAGCTCAGGTTCACAAGTTATCGTATGATGTCACCAGTTATGTTAAAAAATTATTAACAGTATTTTGAACCAATATTTTGGTTTAAGGGTTAAAATTATTTGTGAAAGTCCTTGAATAACTTTACAATAAATATTGAAACAATCTTCGACCAAAGAGTTATGTTCATTTAACTGTATTGATGGTATAATCATATTAATATTTTAATATACAGAGCTCTTTTGATATAGTAACCACAGGATGGTAAATAGGTTGAAGCACAATACTGTTCTGTTAAAAGAAGAATTTAAAACATAATGTTGTGGAAGGATCTATTCTCTTTATTTTGTAGAAGTTTTCATAGCCTATCTAGTACAATATTATGTTCTTAGTTTTTTAATTAATTAATTTATTTATTTATTGTAAAGATATGTTTCCTTTATCTTGCAGAAGAGATTTCTGGTCCTCATGTAGTGCTCAATAGGTGTCTTGCACTTCTTGGTTGTCCTTTGAAATCTGGAAGAGGAGCATACATTCTTCAGTTTCTTAGGAATTATGCTTTAAACATAAGTCGTCACTTGAAACCTCTTTGGGAACAGAAAATACCAGAATTGATATCTCATCTTGACAGTGAGTGCAAATTTCCATTAATCTTTTTATGTATTTAATAATATGGTGTAATAGTTTTTAAAATAATATAGTGTATGTATGCGGCACCAAATTCATCATACCTGTCACTAATTTTTACTAAAATAAAAAGTGTATACAAGTCAAGGGGCCTTATTAACTGTTACTGATTAGAGCCTGGAAGTTTATGAAAAATCATATTTTTTAATGATACACTCTGTTACATGTTAGTGTTAAAATGCATAGGATTAGGCATGTGAATAATGGACTATAGATGCCTAACGACCCACACAAGTATTGTTATTGTTTATGACTGAACGTCTTGGTCCACCCATAAGCAACTTTACTCTCGAAATGTTGGATTGAATTGTTCAAGGAAATAATAATGTCAATAAATAGTAGTTAAGTAGCAACAATTGACTCATGGATGCTTATAAAGGGAGGACGACATCACACAATGAAAGATACAGATATGAACAAGCATATTTAATTCTCAATAAATATGAAAAAACTTGATAACATTTGTGACTTGAATAGAGAGTATCAATCATGTGAAACTTGACAATATTTGTGAAGTAGATAGAAAGACTTTGTTTCACAATAAAATGAGATAAATACATATACCTGAAGATAGTTCACACAATTACAATGTTTTTTCCATACTCCCTCTTCATCATTTGCATTTGGTAAGCTGGACGTCTGAGGTGTGTATATGTCCATTGTGGAAGCATTGAATCCCTTTGAATAACAGCGACTGGTAGACAATAATAGGTGAAGAGATTACCATCAGCTTACAGCAAGAAAATAACCTTTCTAGACTTTGAGAATCCAGTGCACCAATGGTTGAAATAGAAATGTGATTATATTAACCATCAACAAATGTTCAATGAATTAATTTGACACGTGGGTGCAAAGTTCAATACAATATTAAAATGTATATGTAATGTTTATAATTGGATAGTTATTCACTTGCAATGCAAACTATCTTACACAATGTGTTCACAATGACGTAAAATATGTTGTTGTGTTCAAAATCTTCTTGGATACTACTTCGATGATTCACACGGAGGATATCCTTAATCCTCGTGAATTTAAAGAAATATGAGATTCGCCCTCTTGTGGTAAACCTTTTCTTGTATAATTGCATTGAAGAATACCTATTTGCAATGAAACGCAAATGAAATTAATATGTTTAATAACTCGCAGTATTTACTGGAAGCTATGATTTACCACTTGGGGTCGTGATTGCAAAGAAAACATTGGAATTTCTGACAAACAGTGTTGCAAAGAGCCAATGGCAGCTATGTTTGACGTTGAAGTGAAGAAACATGGACTTTCAGGAAGATACCAAGGTCAAATTACCAATGTACTGATGAAGAAAAGCAGTGCAGAAGTCACATCATGTGGTTGATGTGAATTATAAAATCAAAGAAATTTTGCATCATTATAATAAATTCTAAGTAATTGTACTATGTTATAAACTTAAATAAAGATGATCTTTTGACTTTATTATGAAATAAAATATAGACGAAATCTGTAGGCGCTAACAACAAAATAGTGTGAAACTTACCTTTATTGGCAGAATAACAATATTATTTAAATTATAGTTTTAATTAGAAGTTTTTAATGGCTAGAAATAACAAAGCTGATACAATAAATCATTAATGAACATAAATCTCCTTGAAAGAAGTTATGAATGAAACAAAATAGCATGTAACTAATACAAGACGTCAATAGAATGCTGTATCTTTGAACACAAAATAAGGATTACCTTTTTAACAAGACACATTTTTTCTACCACCATTGTGGCCATCGTCAACTGATCTCGACTACCGGCAGTTGTGATGCCCTCTGGAATCTATTGTTTGTCCTCTATCCTGTTTTTTCTTTTCCATTTTCTAGAGTGCTGATTTTCTTAATCTCTTTTTGTTTTTCAAATTCTTTATTTTCTTGTCTATAAGGTGTTTGTTGAAACCATTCATTAAAAGTTTTGAATGAAGCAAATATAAAACTAGCCCCAAAAAACAGATTCAACATCAAGTCACTAATAATGTCAGACCATACAGATAAAGAGCCTCAGAGCAACAATATCAGGAATATTCCAAATTAATTGTAAGGATTGCAATAAGATATAAATTGGTCAAACCAAGAGAAACCTGAGAATTAGAGTGAAAAAACATTTTCGAAATATAAAGTACAAACAAATAGAAAAGTCAGCCATAAGCAGTTCATTATTTGGAAGAGGGCCACAAAATAGATAGTTAACCTAAACTTTTAAAACAGGTAGGGAAACAGAAAGATTTAACAGTTTGGGAAAAACTATTCATCCAAAAAAAAAAAAAAAGGAAATAGTTATAAATTTTGACATCACAGCAGAAGACAACCTCTCCACCTGGTACATCCATCCTATACCAGAGGGCAATGTATCAGTTGGCAATGGCCACAATGATGGCAGAAACAAATTTGTCCTATTAAAAAGGTAAAACTTTATTGAAGCATGTATGTCAATATAATTGGATTTAGTGTAATATTATTGCATATTTTGTTAGTTTTGCATGAATATATTATATTTGCTTGATACTGATATTAAAATATTTGTGCATATTTTATTAATTTGTCACATTTGTAATGGCATATTTCTAATATATTTTAAATATTGTGCACATCTCTGTTAGTTCAAACATTTTCAGCATATAAATGAATGATTTGAGAACTGACTGTACTGTAATTAACAGTGCATAGTCTTAGGCCAGTATTCATAGTCGGCGACTTAAGAATCGACTTTATAAAGCTGAACTTATTTGGCAAGTCGACTTATGTGTTTTTCGTATTCATAGTCTTCTTTAAAGTCGTACTTTATTAAGTCTGACTTCATAAAGCTCTACTTATTCTACATACTAAAGTCAAACTCAATAATATGAAAAATCATGCGTTCACTGCCGTAACAACTGAATTAGCCAATCGTGTTTGATTTTTTCAGATTTCATGTAAAGCAAAGCCATCTGAGTACGTATTTCGCTGTTGTGATATAAAACATACAGACGGCGCTGTTCATTGTAAACAAAGGATTCAATTCATCCAGTCATATTATGCAGCGTGTAAGTAAGCTAATCAATAGTTTCTTTACAATATTCTGTGTATATATTAGCTTGGATATTGTTCTGAATTAAGACCGGTACACTTATGTATTTATTTCGATATTAACTGAGTTCTAGAAAGATTGAATACAGCTTAGGAAGCTTTGGGTCGATATGAAATACCATCAGAGAGAAATACCGATGAAAGATAGGCGATTGATATTTCCAAAATTATGTCTTCTTGAAACGAAATCCCTTTTTTAATTCATTGTCACTGTAGAATTTGAATACATTCATCATGTTTCGCAAATAAAGCTTTGGGGAACGAGTTTATTCTAATACCTCGCCAAGATCCTAAAAATCAGTGTCCATGGTTCTGCCTTAAACTGAAATAAGTCAGAGGGACCCTTGACTTGATAAAGTACAACTTATTTCGACAAATAAGTCGTACTTTAGTGACTATGAATACCAATAAGCTCGACTTTGTCAAGTCTGACTTTATAAAGTAAATACGTCATAAGTCCGACTTGTTTGTGTCAGAAACTCAACTTAAGACGAGATTAAAGTTCGACTGGGATATAAGTACGACTTATTGCGACTATGAATACCGGCCTTAGGTTTTCGAACTGATTGTATGATATTAAAGATATGTTTTACTTCAATTATGCCGTGTGTATTATCCATGGTACACTTTTTCTGAATGTTGTATTTATATAGGAATATTGTTTATCACTATATATCGATTTATTTATCACATGTGTACAGTTTATTACTGGAGATCGATACCGGCTCTCACATGAGTCCGGCTTCTTACTAGAGATCGATATCGGCTCTCACATGAGTAAATTTTTCCACTAGAGATTGATATAAGATAATCAATTTCCTTTTGCGGTGTTCTGTCTTGCCTGTCTACTCTGTATTCCGTGGCTGACGTCAGTATCTGCATTGCGGTATTGAAGTGAGTGGGCGGTGGTCTTTTGTGAGGTCTTGATTGAGTTAGTCTTGGTTAAGTCTTTGAAGTGAAAGGTAGTTTTTTTTTTTTTAATGGAGTTTTAGCTGAGATATAATCTTTTCAAGTTATGGAGTTTTAGCTACAATTATTCTGGTGAGTGACGCATAGTAATGTGGTTTTAACATTTTTCTTTTAATTTATGCTCTTGGTCTTCAGCCAATAGCCTTAATATGATGGTAAAACTATCTAGAATTGGTAATTTAAATTCGTCAGTCATGTCTTAAGGCATTTATCTTTCTGAATTGTTCTATATTTATGTATTTATTTATTTATTTCTATTTATCTGCTTACAATTGAGCCGTATTAGTTATAACCCAGTTACTAAATATTAGAATGTATGGAATGAAACAAAGTGAGGTCCATAGAAAGAAGGAGGGGAAAATTTGCTTTACCCAAATTCAACAAATTAAAAATTATATCATGTTAACAATAACAACCTTTTTTATTATAATTCACAAAACCACATGCAAATATAAAAAATCTGTCTAAACACACATTATGCTAGCAAGGCTGAAAATCTTATTGTAGCCAATCTGGGAAAAGCTATCCCTGACTATACTCCCCATGCACGGTGCACTGTCTTACTGAGTTACTCATATTACATATATCAGGACCAGATCTTAAAATAAGTAATAATTATGAAAATTTTTAAAATAAATAAGAAATCAAACCACAATGAAATAAGGTGATAAAGCATAAACAGTGAAATATAAATAAATAAAGAACAATTCAGAAAGATAAATGCCTTAAGACATGACTGACGAATTTAAATTACCAATTCTAGATAGTTTTACCACCATATTAATGCTATTGGTTGAGGACCAAGAGCATAAATTAAAAGAAAAATGTTAAAACCACATTACTATGGGTCACTCACTAGAATAATTGTAGCTAAAACTCCATAACTTGAAAAGATTATATCTCAGCTAAAACTCAATTAAAAAAAACTACCTTTTACTTCAAAGACTTAACCAAGACTAACTCAATCAAGACCTCACAAAAGACCACCGCCTACTCACTTCAATACCTCAATGCAGATACTGACGTCAGCCACGGAATACAGAGTAGACAGGCAAGACAGAACACAGCATAGGGAAATTGATTATCTTATATCAATCTCTAGTGGAAAACTTTACTCATGTGAGAGCCGATATTGATCTCTAGTAAGAAGCTGGACTCATGTGAGAGCCGGTATCGATCTCCAGTAATAAACTGTACACATGTGATAAATAAATCGATATATAGCGATAAACATATGTTCAGTTATGTTTGAGCTTTGATGGAATTTTTATATGCATGGCTCTCTTGATTTAACCCTCTTAATATTTATTCTTTTCTTTAGAGGCCTTGATAATATTTTATTCAATGATAATTTGTTCTCTGCCGCCTAGTAATTAAATCTTTTATTGTTTAAAAAATTGATATTTAGTTTCCTCTCTTATAGATATCAAATTAATCTTTATTTTCAATTAATATACTTATTATTTTAAATAGTCTATAACTATAAACATATTTTATTCGTTCTGCTTTTATTATTTATGATTGCTTCACAATCTTCATCTCTTATTAACATATAATCGCTTAATTGCTCGTAATCTTCGTCCAATGGGATTGCTTTTACTAATATTGATACAAAGCATTATTATTAAAATATTCATTCCTTCTACGTCTTTCGTCTTCGTCGCCATTTTAAATCCTCTGATGGATTTCTAGTCCTTTCCGGACTCAGTCACCAGTGGCTATTCAACTTTAATTACATTATATTTCGTCCTCAGCGAAACAAGGATTCGTCTTGAGTGACTTTTACTGCATAGAAGCAGATTTCTACGTATCATTTCATCTCTGAATGGTGATATTCTTCATTGCCGCTGCTAGACCTTCTTCCAGGTTTTTATTATAGCCTGTATGAACTTCAGGATTAATTCTTGATATGGTATTCACTACGAAAAGGTATCATTATACCATGTGAGTGCTTAAAGGTTTATATTACCTTCATTTTATTAACACGCAATTAATTTGAATGACATTATCATTGCGCTTTGTGATATGTGAATATAAGCTTTACAAGATTAACTGTAAATCATAATCACAGCATACAGTTGCTGCGTATATGTTTTAACTACTATTCACATTAGTCCTCTACGCTATTAAAGTTTGAGTGGTCCGAATTTTATTAATAAATCTATGTTAAAACCAACAAGGGTTTTATTTACGGCGGAATTGTTCATCGCTCTGTTCTATAGCAGGATTCAATACATCGATCCAGCTTCATCTGATGAGTGAGAGTGATACTTGAAGAGATTAGTGTCAGTGATATTTTCAAGGGTTTATTATTTCATAAATTCCCTTTGTCGTTCATTCTCACGGGATGTTTCATGTGTAAATTTAATACAGTCCTATTATTCTACAGTCCGCTGCTTGCGCACGTCACATCTTTTGGTCCTCCGGGCCGGATGGAACCTCTATTGCAACACATATATTGTAAACTGACACTTCAATTTTCATTCCACCCGGACTTATCAAATATAAGTTCATTTTCTGTCAAGCTGTTGGTGCTCCAGGCATTACTGTCTGAGCACTATTTAAGACAATACAATAACATCTGTATATTGAAGCACATTGTTCTTCTCCTGTCTTTTAAGGTCATTTTGAGCGTAGTAAATATTACTACAACTTTCATACTTAAGCTAATTTTGAGTGCTTCGCCTCCGTGTTTTTGTACACGTGTGAGGCCATTCTTACAACAGCTTATTAGTGTAATCTTTTTAAGGGTTTATTTGTGCTTAACACACTTGTACTTACCTTTGTTAACACAGTTACACTTTTCATGTGTTTTGTCCGATACGCGGGCAACCATTAATCTTTTTATTTTTCCCGAATGCGGGCAACAATTAACGTTAGACTTTAGCTCAGATTCCTAACTACATTCAAGTAGGGTTGTGATTTTCTTGGACAATTGATTGCGAATATCACAACATGGATAATCCTGAGGTCGTGTTTAAGTCCCTTAAAGCTAAGCGTACTCCCATTGAGGCGAAGATTACGCGTAAAGTTAATGATATCCTTAATTCAGTTATTGATGATGAAGGATCTTATCAAGACTTCTTGATTTTTAAAAATAAACTAGACCAATTTGAAAATGACTATGATAAAATCCAATCTGAAATAGATGAGCTAGCTTACTCTGAGCATGAAGAAACTTACAGATTAGAAGTCGAGGAAGTTATTAAGCGAGCTACTCAATATTATAATAAACAGATTAGTTCTTTCAAAAAGGCTATTGCCGACCGCGAAAGGACCGTGGCTAAGGCTATTGCCGAACAGGAAAGGGCTAAGGCTGAACGCAAAGAGGCCGAAGCCACAGCTAAAGCTGAGCGCAAAGAAGCTGAGGCTAAAGCTATTGCTGAACGCAATAAGGCCGAGGCTAAAGCTATTGCCGAGCAAGAGAGGGCTAAAGCTGAACGCAAAGAGGCCGAGGCTAAATCTATTGCCGAGCAAGAAAAGGCCGAGGCCAAAGCCAAAGCTCTTGCCAATTTTGAACGTTTAAAGGTTCAACTCTTCAATCTATTTCAAACTATACATGAATTTGAGATTCAGGATAAAATGTCCTACCGTCAAGCTTTGTTTCATCGTTCCGAACTTCAAAGGCTTATGGAAAGATACAGGAATGAAAGTCCTCATTTCTTTGATGTCTCTAATCAGGAGGCTGAGCATCCAGAAGAGCATATTCAAACAGAATACGCTGCTGCTTTCTTATTTATTGAGTCACTCATTCTTGACAACAAGCTTTTGTATGAACCTGAACAGGCTCAATCTGCTAGTCAGCGTTCATCGCTTGGCTCTCATGCCCCTACTCTGCCTAAACTCCCGGAGATAAGGTTGCCTCACTTTTCCGGTGATCCTAGGAATTGGATTGAATTTAGGGATACTTTTACATCCCTCATCACAAAGCACAGTCATATTTCAGATATGGATAAATTCCAATACCTGAAATCATGTTTATCCTCTGAAGTAATGACTGTCATTCAAAATATCCCTGTTTCGTCTGCTACGTTCGAAGTAGCTTGGAAAACCTTGGCAGAAAGGTTTGATAATTATCGATTGATTGCAAATACACACTTAGATCATTTGTTCTCTGCACCCTCCATAGAAGGGTCTTCTGCAGAGTCACTTCAACGCTATTTGGACCATTTTATAAGCCCCGTGCATGCTCTGCACGCTTTGAATACTGAGGTTCCCTTGTCTGACCTCATCATTTCCCGTATAATTGTGGATAAACTCCCTGCGAGTTTAATTAAGGATTGGGAGTTCTCAATCAAACTTGGAAAGCTCCCTAAACTGGAAGAATTGTTTAGCTTCTTGGAGTCGAAAGTCAGAGTGTTACAGATGACGGAGGCAGCTCTGCGTAGTCAGTCTGCTATATCTGCACTTACTTCTGTTGTCACTACCAAGGCTAAAGTCAAACCTCAACCTACAAGAGGTAATTGTATTTGCTGTCATAATGCACAGCATCCTCTCTTTCGCTGTGACAAGTTTAAGGCTATGAAATTTGCGCATCGTGACCAATTTGTGTTTGCCTTGGTGCAAACAGCCACAAATCGAATTGTAATAATTATCGTTGCAATGTTTGCAATGCAAAACACAGTACTCATTTGCACAATAATTATTATGCGCCTGATGATCCTTAGGCCGAGAATACAGTCAATGCAATGTCTTCTAAGGAATCACAGCAGAAATGTCTGCTTCCCACAGCCACCGTAAAAACTCTTAACAAGAATGGTCATCCTGTAGAGGCTTTAGCTCTTCTCGATAGCGGGTCTGATTGTAACCTAATCAGCAATAGGTTATTCAAGTATTTGAATTTACCTCCCTTACCGCAGCGTACTACGCTGGCTGGTTTCATATCCGCCAAGATAAAAACATTAAAGCAGACTTCTATGTCCCTCAGATCTCAAGTCGCATCTTGGCACTGTGATACTAAGGCTGTCGTGGTCCCAGAGATCTCCACGTCCAAGTTTCCGAAAAACTTGATTAATATTCAGGGATGGAATATTCCCCCTAATCTACAATTAGCCAATATGCATTTCAATGAACCTAAATATGTTGATTTGCTCCTGGGTGTTGAAATCTGTTCCCTGATAATAGCTACTGGTCAGATATCTGCCCCCAACTTTCCTACGATTCAAAATTCCCAGCTGGGCTGGTATTTATCTGGCAAATTGCCTCCTTCTCCCGCTCCTCAACGACGTCATGTGCATTCGACTCGTTGCAGAGAGCAACTTGATTCCAATAGGCTTCCCATAAACGAGCCTGCTAATTCCAGGGAAGCTTTTGCTAATTATTCAGCCGTTCTGACTTCTGATGATAATATCACCAATCAGCTCACCAAATCTCGGAAGTTAGAAAAGGGTTTCCAATTGCGCTCCTTTCCCTGATGAGTCCTCCTGTGAGAGACATGTTTTAGATAGCAGACAGAGATATTCTGATGGGAAGAGTATTGTTGAGCCCCCCTTGAAGTCTGTCCCAGAACCTTTGGGCAGCACTAGAAATGAAGCATTAAAAAGGCTTCATTCTTTGGAGAGGCGGCTAGCCTCTGATCCTTCTCTCTTTTCAGAGTATTGCAAATCCATGTCTTAATGTACAGACATAGGATATTTGCTACCCGCTGTTGCGGATTCTAATTCTAATCACGAATATGTAACTCATTCTCCTGTGCCAAAGTCATCCAGCACTACCACCAAGCCAAGGGTAGTGTGTGATGAATCTGCCAAATCTTCTTCTGGCAAATCTCAACGTCATTCTCGCCATGGATGTTATAGAGAAGCGTTTGATCCAGGTCCAGAAAAGTTTGTTAGGTTAGTCACTGTTCATACCTCCGCAGGTTCTTTCAAGAGACCAATTATTGTATCGGCACCCCTACCTATTCATGACTCTGTAGACTAGATAGTCTTCTGCTTGAAGGCACTTAATGTACTCTTGCAGTTGTTATTGTTATTTCATCAATATTTGTTTTTGTGTTTTCGTCGTTCTTGTCTTCTTTCTCAAAGTCAAACATAACTTCGCATTCTAGTTAAATTATTCCACAAGTGGAATAATCGCGGGCAATATGTTCAGTTATGTTTGATACTTTGAGCTTTGATGGAATTTTTATATGCATGGCTCTCTTGATTTAACCCTCTTAATATTTATTCTTTTCTTTAGCGGCCTTGATAATATTTTATTCAATGATAATTTGTTCTCTGCCGCCTAGTAATTAAATCTTTTATTGTTTAAAAAATTGATATTTAGTTTCCTCTCTTATAGATATCAAATTAATCTTTATTTTCAATTAATATACTTATTATTTTAAATAGTCTATAACTATAAACATATTTTATTCGTTCTGCTTTTATTATTTATGATTGCTTCACAATCTTCATCTCTTATTAACATATAATCGCTTAATTGCTCGTAATCTTCGTCCAATGGGATTGCTTTTACTAATATTGATACAAAGCATTATTATTAAAATATTCATTCTTTCTACGTCTTTCGTCTTCGTCGCCATTTTAAATCCTCTGATGGATTTCTAGTCCTTTCCGGACTCAGTCACCAGTGGCTATTCAACTTTAATTACATTATATTTCGTCCTCAGCGAAACAAGGATTCGTCTTGAGTGACTTTTACTGCATAGAAGCAGATTTCTACGTATCCTTTCATCTCTGAATGGTGATATTCTTCATTGCCGCTGCTAGACCTTCTTCCAGGTTTTTATTATAGCCTGTATGAACTTCAGGATTAATTCTTGATATGGTATTCACTACGAAAAGGAATCATTATACCATGTGAGTGCTTCAAGGTTTATATTACCTTCATTTTATTAACACGCAATTAATTTGAATGACATTATCATTGCTTTAACGCACTTTATTTACCTTAGTAAACTTCTGGACGGCCGTTTTGCAGGTGGTGTTCCTGCACTCTGCTGATGATGCAGGAACACCACCTGCGAAATGGCCGTCCAGAAGTTTACTAAGGTAAATAAAGTGCGTTAAAGAAAGTGTTTTTATTCAATTATTTGTTACACAATGCTAAAGTTGGACACAAGAGTGGATTATCATTGTGCTTTGTGATATGTGAATATAAGCTTTACAAGATTAACTGTAAATCATAATCACAGCATACAGTTGCTGCGCTATATGTTCTAACTACTATTCACATTAGTCCTCGACGCTATTAAAGTTCGAGTGGTCCTCCGAATTTTATTAATAAATCTATGTTAAAACCAACAAGGGTTTTATTTACGGCGGAATTGTTCATCGCTCTGTTCTATAGCAGGATTCAAGACATCGATCCAGCTTCATCTGACGAGTGAGAGTGTTACTTGAAGAGATTAGTGTCAGTGATATTTTCAAGGGTTTATTATTTCATAAATTCTCTTTGTCGTTCATTCCCACGGGATGTTTCGTGCGTAAATTTAATACAGCCCTATTATTCTACAGTCCGCTGCTTGCGCACGTCACAACATATTCCTATATATATACAACATTCAGAAAAAGTGTAACGCGAATAATATGCACGGTACACAATAGTTTTCAATTAAATAAAGAAATTTTCATTGATCTTTGTTTCTTTAAATTTTTTAATGTTATTATAAGGTAATTCAGCTACCAAGAGAATGTAAAGTATTAAAACTACCTAAATGATAGAGCATTCTTCATTGGTTCCGGAACATATTTTACAAATTTTAGAGAATATCTGCATGCATATTTCGTGCTCTGATAGAGCATATACTTCCAGGTCTTACTGATAATCTTCTAACCAAATAGCATTAGGATGTGGTAGTAGTAACCATGGAATTTGGTTTCACATGTGTTCATGATTATCAGGGCCCGGATTCTGATGACATCATCTTTTTATTGATGCTGCATAGAATTGCCAACTTGTAGATAAATCCTAATCATGACCTATAGATTATAGAAATGCATTTTTTAGGTCATTTTTTGTCATTTTGTGCTGTTTTATATTTTTAGGGCATATATTTCATTTTTACGTCATTATTTCGTCATTTTCAACTCATTTGCTTCCTTATTTAGTCATTTTCATGCATTTACATTGAGTATATTAACTTTTTTTTGTCATCTGGTTGTTATTGTCCCCAGCGGTGCTGTCTTTGGAGTGTTGTTCGTTTAATGCAAGAAGGACACACTTGGTGTTGAAGTGTTGACATGTCTCAGTCGGAAACGAGAATCTAAAGGGTTTACAAACTTTTTTTCCTTACGGTAATATTTAAATAAATTACTAGGTTACTATAATTTCACCTTTGTGTAGGATCTACATTAATAAATGTTCTTACTTTTCTTCTTAGATGCTCCAATCAAGAACAAAGAAAAAAGTTTTTAGACCTACAACATCCTTTCTGCATTTATAGTTTTTACAATTAGGTAAACTGGTCAATAACTGTGTGTGTACAGTAATAATTTTTATAAATAAAATCAGTTTTTAGGTCATTCTTCATAATTATTATGTCATTTTCTTTAAAATTTAGGGTCATTTTATAGGTAATTTTTCAAACAATTTTAGGTCATCAGAATCCGGGCCCTGGTGATTATCCATAGTAATGATGAAAGGGAAGACTAGCATGGATTAAAGCATAATTGCTTTTAATGAGAAAATAACATTAAACTCTATGCCAATCGGAGATATATGCTAAGAAAGTGAAGACTGGGTAAAAATTAACTTGAACTTACCAATTTGTAGAATATATCGTTGTTTCATTCACTAGCTAAATCACATTCACTGCTGATTCACATTAATATTACAAGACAGATAGACCCTTAAAATGAATATAGGCCTACATACTTGACACTGAAAAATAAAATATTTACACTATTTGTATCTTACACATAAGCAGCTAATTACGACTTCTGTACTTTCCCTTAAATAAGCAAATCATCTTGTTGTTCCAGATAATCTGACAATTTGTCCATTCAGGGGCTGGTTAAAGACATTAACTTTTCTGGAATGAATGGGGTGTTACAACATATTCATATGAATCAGTATTGTCATTGTTTTTTTTTCAATATCCCTGCTTTAATATGTCCTCATCACTTAACACCACGTGACCTGGGACAATACAGTTAACCTCAAGTCATTCTTCAGTGTATGGACAATGGAAAACTTCAGTCAGTTGAAATCTCAAACTATTTTAAAAGGAACTGATATAAAAGAAATTACAGTAATATTAACCCTTTGCAAAGGCGATGTTTTATGCCTGTGGGTGGAAGGAATTTTTAAAGAATAAATAAGTTAATGAAAAACCAATTGAAAGTAACTTAAATCATGCATTCATGCATAAAAATAACATATACCTTGGAGTTTTGTTGAATTCTGCCCCTAATCTTCTCCAGAAATGATTTTTATTATTTAGCATGAAAATGTTATGTGGAAATGGCACAAGTCTCACTGAGCGCATTGTAAGTTTACATAAGCCTAGAGTAGGCTATGATTTTCAATTAGATCAGTATCTTGATCAAAATCAGAAGGCAGAACTGGCCCTTGCTGGATATTCTAGATTGTAATAGTAAGTGATGGGCCTGCATCAAAATTACTCACTTCCATTCAGCTGGGTGCATGTCGCTCTCACTCTCACTAACGATGACGGTAGCAATCTCGAAAAACATCCCTTACTATCACTAAATGATAATTCTGACACTTCACTATCACTCTGAATAATTAATTCTTCAATTTCAGAACCTGTGAAACACTTTCTTCTTGCCATTTTACCAAAAATAAGGGAAAAACATGGAACAAAAAGAGCACGCTATTCACTAGATACACACACACAGTGAAATCCTCTACTAAAATCATCCTAGCACATGTATAAGGGAATTCCCAAGAACATTCTCCTGCCATCTCTTGAAGATTTTATGTACTTTGTGCGTGAGAACAGCCGGTCACATTATGAGTCAGTCAGAGAACCCATATATGGGTTTCCGCCTTTGAGGCTGTGGACAGGCATGCCATATATAGGTTTCCGCCTGCGAAGGGTTAATGTTACTAGGAAAATAGCGTGTTAATATCTGTAGCAAGATTAAGTACGGAAATATGCACTCTAACTTCACTATTAGAATTATTTACCCACTATTAGGTATATTTTCTGGATAAATATACCTTATAGTGAAGTATATTTTCTGGGTAAATATATCTTATAGTGAAGTTATTGTGCAAGTTTCCATACTCAATCTTGCTACAAATTATAGTAACTCTAAGAATAGAATTAAAATAAGTAGCAATGGCAATTATAAATTAATGATCTATGGTTATCTGCAAAGCAGTTATTTGGCCCATAGATAACCAAGAATTTACACTGTTTTATCACGTAATTTGGAATTTAATTACTTTTAATATTCACAGACTTTAAAGGTAATTGGGATCAGCGTGTATGGGAAGATCTAGTTCTTGATTTTCTTGCTGCAACCCTGAATGAAATGGATGAAGAAAAATGGACTGTCAGTTTAGGAGTGAAGTTAATGGAACAAACACCACTTTATCAGTTGTACCCTGAGGAAAGAGGCATGCTTTATAAGTGTCTGGCGGTAATAGTTTGCCACACTACAGATTCTCATTTCATTAGTCATCAGCTAGATGCTATGCTAAGCACAATGAGACAGCATTCTGCAAATGAGGGGAAGGTAAGTTATAAAAGAAAGGTGTATAATAAAATATCTCATAACCAACACCCAATTAACTGGAAATATCAGAATATCCATAATAATAATAATATTTTTGGAAGTCTAAATTGAACTCAAGAATCTATAATTTATGAAAAAAATTTCCTGTAATTAATTATTCTATAAAGCTGTGTATACATCTGCGAGCTATCAAATGGTTCGCAAACTGCTCATGAACCATTCATTGAAATTATTTTCACATCAAACCTCCAGCAATCCATGGGAAAGGAACGAACCAACCATGAACCACCAGCAGTCATTTTTCAGCCACTACTCTGCTTAGTATTGCTTTTTTGAAAGTCTGTTTCTTGAATAGTCTTAAAAATCACAAAGTGTTCTGTATGCAGTCTTGCTATTATGTGGTATATCATAACCCCTCGATTTAACAATAAGTGTAATATAGTAGGCCTACTATAATCTGTTAGGTCCTACAAATATCTTAATAATAATAATAATAAATAATAATAATAATAATGAAATACAATAATAATAATAATAATAATAATAATAATGAAATACAATAATAATAATAATAATAATAGAAGAAGAAGAAGAAGAAACGCAAGATTAGATCAGTTTTCATACCGCCAAGGAAGATCCGAAGTCTCCTGAGATCGGTTAAAGATGATTTGGGACTTAAGACACCGGGAGTTTACCGCATCCCTTGTGAGTGCGGCAAGTCGTACATTGGGCAGACGTCGCGGACCATTGAGCAGCGATGTGCTGAGCACGCGCGGTGCATTAGATTGGAATACCCAGAGAAGTCTGCGGTGGCAGAGCACACTATCAACAGGGGACCTCAACACAAAATCAAGTTTGCCCAGACAACTATTCTGTCCAAAACATCCAACTATTGGGACAGACTGATCAAGGAAGCTGTGGAAATCAAGTTGGAACCCAATAACTTTAACAGAGATGGGGGCCTGGCCATCAATCCAACTTGGAACCGCTGTCTTAAACAACTTAAAATCAGCAGAGAGACATTGGCCCGGAAAAGGACCGGTGGAAATGATAGTGCCCTCTCATTGGTCGACTCCTCCCAACTTGGGAGTGGTATATATACTACCCCTCTTGTGACATCTCGACAGTCTGTAGCTGGTCTTCCATCTGACACATCACTTCAGTAACCTTGAGAATGGAGACAGCGTTCGTCTCCGAAACGTCGGACCTAATTGACCTACAAACCTGGCTGACAACCCGAGAAACCTTTATGAATAAACTTCGCCAGGAAAATCTGAAATCTTACAGAAGAAGAAAAAGTTTGTTTAAACATTGTGTGCACAGCTGCTGCAGTTGCATCCAAAACCAGATACATACAGCATGAGACTGTTGCTTTGGGGGGGTTGAGCACCCAATATTATTAATATTCCAATACTCCAGTCTTGCTCAGTGTTGGAGAAAGCTATAGGTTTTACTAGCATTTTTCTACGTGTCTAGTAAGTTTGTATATTCAAACGCTCCGCTAAATATATTCCTGCTGAGCCAGCAATCTCAGCGCATTGATACAAGTTTATTCCGCCTTTTATGTGGTCTCCCGCTTCAGCAGGTGTGAGCTTAAGACGCCTCGTGACATATTACAGCGTCATGTTAGAGTCAGTCAGATCTCGGCATTCACACGTAGCAGATGTGTGGATCGCTACTCTAGTTTCGCGCCAGTTGCAAGACAATAGCTGCAGGAGTTATTGCTCTTAAACTGCGAATAAATACATAATACTTACAGATACAAGTATTATCGTGTGCGAGTACTTAAATTACACTAATTACAGTAATTTCATTAATCTCGGCTTCATAGATCAGTCGTGAAATTCGTCTATAGTTGAGTGCATTGTGCAATCCCACGAGGTCACAGTGATTTGGCTATTTTGTGTATCATTCTAAAGATATCAGTGTTAAATCATATTAAAAGGAACACAGCAATCCTTACGAGCATTTTGAGATATTATTCATTGCTGGCATAAATTCCTGACATTTATCGCCACGTGACCAGCTTACCGCCAAAGCTCATTACATTGTTCATTGCAGATTACGCAATCCTAATTTATCTTATTTGTTACTCAGTTTATTAATCATTTAATTCAGTGCATCTATTTAGCCTATATTGTGTGAGAATAAAGTTCCATCGTTTATTACATGTTAAAGGTTTTGTTCCAACATTACATGCCGCGGACCTCTGAATCCAGCATCCTGCGATATAAGTCCACTTAGCTCTACTCTTTTTATTATTGTTTTATGGCAATAATTGGTCCTCCTGCTCCAGAGATTCTTTCTAACATCCCTTCCCATCATTTCCCTTTTTTCGGCAGGGTCATATGCCGTTCTTGTACCCAATACTCAGCTTACTCATCAGGATATAATTACAGGATAATATTGGGAATCACTATAATGTAAAACACTAGACTCCGGTCAGGGGTAGTCAGGTAAGTTTGTTTTAACTTAGGATTATTTATCCTAATAGTTAACTAAACTGATTTCAAGCACATGTGAAATGAAGGTGCTATGAACAATTCAAGGGAAAACTTTATTAGATAAAGGTTATTTTATTAGATACAGAAATTAGGGACAAATGCCAAATTCAGGACATAACTAAATTTACCAATGACAAATGAAAATTTTGGAAAGAACACAATAGAATGGAAAACAATCGCCTAGCAAAAAAGGCTCAAGAAAGCAGACCAGACGGAAAAAGATTAAGAGGAAGACCTGCTACGAGATGGAAAGACAGTACACATGACTCATCTGAGGAATAAAGGGGAAATAAACAGGATGCCATCCTACATCACAAGAAGAAGAAGAAGAAGAAGTTAATACCACTGGCCTTGCACACCAGCTTTAAAGTCAAAGAAAATCAAGTAAATTGATTGTACTTATTGTGTGGGACAGTGAAGAGCAGAACTAGTAGATATTAATGTAGAGATAATAATTACTGTCAAATTTAATGACCGCTATACACCCAACTTAAACTAATAGGCTAATTTACAGAACAACTTGCTCCAATGACTGTCTTCTGATGATGATCAAGGTGAAGTGTCTTTATGATTCCACATATTCAGGTTTTCTGAATCTCTCCACGAATTCCCTATCTCAGTTCAGATTGGCCAAAAAAATTATATCAGTTTAAAATCCTTCTATTTTATTGGTTTGCCGAACCATTTATTATTTTCTTTTACTACGTAAATACAAAATATCTTGGATACAAACAGTGATTAACTGATTTTATTAAAACATGTTCAGATTATCTGAAAAGAAAGTTGAGTGTAACCCCTTACTACCACACTTGTAGGTGCAACAGGTTACTTCATTTTCCCTACAAATGCAAGAGGAATTGGCACATTTTAAACAGTTACATGCTCCAATAAAATCAGTGGGAGATTGTAAGTTCTTTTCTGGAATCAAATCATCTTCTATCACTGCAAAACCAAATTCACATAGATCTAAGCTAACAAGCACATCAAAAATACAGTGTCGCTGAAGGTATATGTAGAAATATGATCTCAACAAACGGCCTTCAGCACTTTTACTTGTAGGTGGCAAATCTTCAATGTCTATATTCTTTGCATGGTGATACAGCATAATCTAAGATCATCTGAAGATTTACAAGATGACCTTTTTCGTAAGAACAGCACTAAGTATTCTGCAGATTTAAGGCTCTGTTCTATGTCATCCCAGTGAAATGATATGCCAAAGTATTCCAGATATGCACTATGCACTACGAGGAGCTGCTCTTTTTGTGCCAATCTTACTCATATAATTTAATTTGATAATCTGCGCTTGGTGTTTTAGTGCTATGAAATGCTGGTAGAATGTCTTTGTGGATGGTACTTGAGATTCTTATTGCTTTGACTTCGTACCGTGTTTTGCGCAGTTGTCACTGGTCTTAAATACATTTAATATCTTTTCCTTTCTATCTTTGTGTGCATTTGTCAGTAGATTGTGAAATGGATTAGGAAGCATATCCAACGGGTTACCTTTTGAAAAATATATTTCAAAATTGAAGACACCTTTGCATCTAAGCTCTGGGTTTGCTTCTTAGAAAACTCATGATGGATGTTCAAACCTTTGACAAAAGCAATGGAGTCTGTTACTCCCCGAAATAGATTTGGTATAATCACACGCTCATGATGAGTTACCTCTCATTCTACTACAAACTGTTTTTGTTTAGTAAGCCCTACGATGCCAGATGAGCTCTTTTGTGATCTATTAATGGTTTATTCCAATGCCATATCCTCAGCAACAGTTGAAAATTTATGATCATACCGCTTAACAGCATGCTTCCCCTTCATGAACATTATTTTCATGCACCTCTGGGGCTAAAATGGGTAGTCTTATCATGTCTTCCAGATATAAAGAAGACCATATCTGATAGTTAATACAATCAAAGAAGGCAAATAGTGGTTGAAGTTTCTGTAATGTGTCTAGACGCAGTTCCCAGAGATCTTGTCTATCGGAACGAATCAAATTTCTAAGAAGCTGGAGCAGTTTGAGAAAATTGTCCCAGTACAACAATTTTTATGATGTTTGCCTTCCACAGCCAAAAAATTTCTCATAGTCTGTGAAAAGTTTCTCTACATTGACATTTACATCCATATGATCAGTTTTTTTTCCCCCATGCCAAATAGATATTCTGCTGGATGTGAAGTAACTTTTCAAACTCAGATGCATAAGACTCAATGGAATGTTCTTCCAAAAATGATTTCACCATCAACCTAAACATTCCGTTTACTCCCCTCACAGAGTTGTTCCCATTTAAAACCGATTCTACCACATTTACCCCAAACACTGAGCATTCAATGAACACATTGGGTATTCCTTTCCATGAAGATATTTATCTAAACAACAAAGCACAATTTTAGTCATATGAAATGCTCCCAACACCAGTACAATATATGAAAACTTATCTGGATTGCTTAGCTGGACTTAGTGTGCAATAGCATAAACACCTTCGTCACAGGCTACTGGAAGGTAGTTTTGGCCCAAATGGTCGAGGATACTATTGAAATTCAATAAAGCTATGTAAACAGTCGCATGCTGAGTTACTGGGTTTGAAATCACAGGCAAAATCCAACTTGTTTCTGCTGTAGATCCTCTTTTGAACGAAGTGCATTGGAAACTCTCCACGATGGTACAAGCTGTTCAAGGTTTTTTTCTGGAGTAGAAAACTCGTAATCTGTATCAACATCGGAACTGTGCAGAAGAGGTGTGCAGTTCTTGAAGTGTGCCATAACATGTCTGAATTTTCGTATTGCTTCTTCTCATCCTCATTCATTGTTTAAAAAATAAAATAAAATAAAATAAATAAATAAAAAAGAGTAAACTTCGTGGTCGCTTAGAAGATGAGGATGCTTTGCTGGTTTCTAATACGATTGTACCTTTTGGCATGGAAAAAGCTCTTGAATCGTTTTCAAACCTCGTGTGATACCAATCTCTGATATGTATGGTTTAACGGGTATATCTAGTGGGTTGCCTTGAAAAAGTACACACAAAGTGTCATGAGATACTTCTGTACCAGATAAGGTAGATTCCTCATGGACAAAGTTATCGAAGGTGCCAGTCGTATATGAAACAGTCTTAAAATGACTGAAAATCGGGATTTCATTAGGAGACTGCTTAAAGCTTCTTGTACAAGGCTATGATGATGACGAATCACTTCATTTTTTAAATTTTCGTGTACTTATTTCAAGTGACAGTTAAAACACATTGATATACACCTTAGAAATAGTAATTACAACATACTGACTCAATTTGCATGAAAATCGATCAAGTATTAACATAGATATGAGCAGTTTTGTGATCGAGCGGCCGCCATCTTTGATTACGTCATTGCTGGAAAATGTACCAGGTGACGAATGTCCACCCAAGCTCAAAATACTTACTAGGACACCTACTAAACATTCCTGTAAAAAAATTCTCCCTACTCAAATTTTCCTACAGGACTGCAGTCAGGTCCTGGACTATTGTATTTGGACACAAGATACTGTTTCTTTCATTGTTATATCTACCAGTCTGATGAGCTTACCAGGTATTTGGAACTCCTGTAAGATTTTTCCAATCCTATCCCGTTTAACAGAGTCATATGCTTGTTGATAGTCCACAAATATCTGTATCATGTCTATGTTCCCTTCCCAACATTTTTCCATGGTCTGCTTAACTACAAATATTGCATGCTTTGTGGAACTGCTTCTTCTGAAGCCATTTTGGTATTCCCCCAGTAAATTTTCTGCGTATTGTTCGATCCTTGCCTTTAAAATACTTGTAAAATTTTGTATGCCATACAGAGCAAAGATATTCCCCTGTAGTTCCCACATTCCAATTTATTGCCCTTCTTGTATATTGTGCAGATAATGCTTTTCTTCCAGTCTTCAGGGTCTTGTTCACTGTCCCATATTTTAGTTAAAATTTCATGTAAATATCCATCAATTCATTTCCTCCATATTTCCATATTTCTGAAGATATCTTATCGATACCCGGCGCTTTGTACTTGTGGGTTTTAACAGCTTGTCTTACCTCATCCCTTGTAGGTGACTCTACTGTCATGTCATCTGGGACTCCATTCACTATGTTCTCTCCTGTAGTACAGAATGGATCCTCCTCTAGATTCCTATTGTTAAAATTTAGTAAATTTCCAAAGTATTCCGTCCATCTTGTTCTAATCTGATCTTTATCATCTATTATATTTCTGTCCTTGTTTTTACACAGATTTGTTCTGGCTTTAAAACCTTCTTTCATTCCTTTAATTTCTTTATTTGCTTTATGTGTTTTCCTTACTTCTAAGTCTCCACTTATTTCTTGTAGTTTGTCATTGAAATGCTTCCTCTTTTTTTTTACGACATATTCTATGTACTTCCTTATTAAATCTCTCTAATTCTTGTTTCTTTCCTCTTGTTTGTCGAGACAGGTAATTCTGGTATGCTTTATCCCTTTCCTGTACTGCTAACCTGCAGTCTTCATCAAACCATTTTTTTGTTTTTTGTTTTTTTTCTTTGACTCCAATTGTCTTTTCTGTTACTTCAATAACACTATTTTTGGCTGATTCCCATAACCCTTCCTATGACATCTTTCTCATTTCTCGTTGAAGGTTTTTATTTTCCAAATTTAACTTGATGGCTGTTTTAAATTCTTCTCTTTGTTCAAAATCTTTCAGTTTCTCTAGATTATATTTTGCTGTTTTGTTAGTTTCTCCTCTTTGGGACCTTGGTATTCTGCATCTGAAGTCTACTTTAACTAAAAAGTGGTCAGACCCGCAGCTTGCTCCTTTGTATGTTCTTAAATTTATGATGTTAGAAGCTCTTCTTCTATCTATCATATGATCTATCTGGGTGTGTGTTTGCTTATCCAGGGAGATCCATGTATGTTTGTGGATGTCTTTCCGTGGAAACCATGTAGAGCTTATTATCATGTTTCTGCTTATAGCAAAGTCTATGAGTCGTTGCCCGTTATCATTTGTTATGTAATGAAGGCTATTTCCTCCCGATGTATTTCTATGTACTTCTTCTCTTCCAATTTGTGCATTTAGGTTTTCCATTATTACCTTGATATCATTTGATGGTATACTATCATATATTTGTTCTAACATAGTATAAAATTGCTCTTTTGTTGCTTCATCTTTTTCTTCTGTTGGTGCGTATACGTTAATCATTGATAGATTGAAGAATTTAGTTCTCATCCTTATTATACATATCCTTTCGTTTATTGGTGTGAACTTCATGATGTTACCCTTCATAGATGAGTGTACTATGAATGCTACACCCCCCTCGCTGCGGCTCTTTTCCTTTCCACTACTAAAGATGGTGTGTGTCCTTGTGTCCCAAATATCATTTGGTTTCCTGGATTGCTGCGACTAAATGTTATATTTTTGAAGTTGGTCTATGAGGATTTTGAGAGCTCCTGGTTTAAGCAGTGTCCGTACATTCCACATTCCCAGATGGATGTCCATTTTCCGTTGCCTAGTCCGTCTCCGGGTATCCTTAATATTCCAAGGCATTGTTTGAGGATTCATGATGGTGCAGTTTTTACAATGCAGGGTTATTAGCCCTGCGCTCAACCCCCAATTTGGAGTGCCAGATAATTTGATATCGAGGTTTTCTTCCCCTAGCCTTTGGAAAATCAATTCCTAGTCTGCAAGGCAGCAGCTCCCTAATATGAGTATGAGGGGCCTCCTCTGCTACTTCCGCCGTTGGGACTTCCCAGTCCTCTTCCGCCTTCCAAACCGTTGGGCTCCCTCTTCTAAGAGGATCTTCTTCCACCAGTTTCACCGTACCAAAGGTCTCCTTTTCTGCCGAAACTCCCGTTGAGATTCTCTTCTGGAGTACTTCTTTGTCTGGCCCCTCTCCTTTGACCTGTCCAGCATGGGAGGCCCTGCCAGTAGCAAAGCTACTGCTGGCATAGCTCTCAGGGTCATTGGGGCACGCAAGCTCCACCACCAACTACAAGGTTTTGTACTCCCTAGGTGGAGCTGACTTGAGTCTTCTCTTTCTAAATTGAATGGGAAGGATGTTACCTGAATCTCCCTGAGACGTTCCAAGGCATGAATCCGTCATCTCTGTGCACTTGACAGGAAAGTTACTTTGCTGTATTGGCCATAATATTTAATATTAATTATATCTATTTTAATATAATATTAGTTTTAATATCGCATTTATTATTATAATAAATAGCTGGCAATATTAAACTGTCTCAAGCACAACAAGCATTTCCAACTAATCATACAGGAATAAACAGAGTTTTGCAAAACTTTTCTCCTAGAAGGAGGGCTAATTCATGTAGGCTATCTACTGTAAGTTTCCCTCATTTTGTCAATGTTTGAAAAAAACAGTCTCCAATTATGAAAATGTACGTCTTACATATTAAAATAAAACAATTTATATTTATATTTTATAACTTACCTTTTGCTGTACCTTTGCTATTATTTTTTGTTTCTTTGTTGTTTTTTTTTTCTCTCACACCGGTTAGAAGCCAGCAAATATGATATCATCATCTCCATACATTGGTCAGCAGATGTATTCATCTCAGCACATTTTTCTCTCCAGGCATCTTCTTTTAAAAGTTTTTGAAATGGTCCTTATGTTTAGGATCCCAAAGTAAAGATCTGGTTTCATAAAGATCAATCAGTTTAAGTACATTTTCCTCTGACCACTCCATAATTAAACACAAACGGAGAACAAAATCAATAAGCACAAAATATACAATGAAGTCTGGAGATTCACAGAAAGCAACAAACTACCAATGTGCCAATATGAAATCAGAAATCCTTTGTGTTTGCCAAAAAAACTGATAGGTGATGGTTTGCTGCAAGAGGTTCATAAACCGCTCAAAACACCGTCCCAATCAAATGAAAATGTGGTTTTTGAGCAGTTTGCAAACCGTTTGGCTCACAGATATATATGAAGGTTAAGGTTGCTGCATTCCAGCATGCCATTCGAATTTGCATGGTGTGTAGCACAGTGTTTCTTGTATTTACCAGAGATCATGTTGTGTCTATTAACAAAATGTGAAAATTATTGGACACCCAGTGAAATTCAACATTTCTATAACAATAGTGTAAATAGACAGAGTTGTAAATATATTTAAATAATAATAATAATAATAATAATAATAATAAATTAGGAACTGTGATGTTAGCAAATTCATGCTTGACTGTATTACCACAATAAAAAAAAATATATATATATATATATATATATATATATATATATATATATATATATATATATGTACATACTTGCAATACTATATTCATTGGTATTGTGCTAGGTTGCACACTAGAGATGGAAAATTGCACTGGATTATACAGAGAGATTATTTTGTGATGTGCTGAGATGCCACACATGTAAGAAACATATTATATTTTGGATCAACAAAAAGGATAATTATATAATATAGCCTGGATTTATAAGCAAAATAAAACAGTAAAATAAAATCAGGTAAACTGATATAACAAAGTGCCAGATGGAGTTAATAGTCCATATTTCAGAACCTATTGACTGCGGTTTCTTCAGAATGTTTGATAAGCATATGTGAAGGAATAAGCTGGATGACTAGAATTTAAACAAATTCCTCATGTCAACAGTAGGCCTTTTATTTTATTTTTGTCAAAACATCTGAAGCCATACAAATACACAGTCTTTTTTTTTTTATCGCAATCAAAGTTTATTTTGGAGGGGAAAAATTAAAAATTTTAACTTTTTGGAATTTTCTCATTGCTTATAGGCTAATATCTATAATAAGTAGGGACCGGATTCTTAGGTTTTTACCTATTTTTTCCTTACTTCCAAAACAAAAAGCGCTTATACTCTTTTTCGAATCATGTCCGTAGGATTCACCTACATTAATTCTGTGGCACCTAAAAAATACCTAAATGGGGTATAAAAACCTAAATATACCTAAACGGGATATAAAACCTAAAATATACAATTTAGGCTACTTTTTTGGTCTTTTTTGTTTGTCAGTTGAGAAATCGATATTTTGCGGAGATCAATAATTTTTTCGGGTTGAAATTAATACCACCAGCGTTTTGTTCAACCCATTGTCGTCTAGGATGGACAGTATCTAGAGAGGAAGTGTAAGAGTACCGGCGTATATCTTTAAAAATATTCGTACGAACAACCATTGTTGCCGTGTATGAACAAGGATATCGATTTCTGTGTTTTAAAGCGCTTGTTTGCCTTTATTACTGCCCTGTTATTCATACTTAGTGGTAACACTGTGAGTTTTAAGAAGACGTGTTAATTATGCCGAAATAAATGAAATCGAGTTTATTACGGCAGTGGATTGGTGACGACCTGAATTTCACTACAGATGGCAAAGTAATATTTTGTCATGTCATACCTGCCAGAAACACCTAAGTATTATTTCTAGAAAAGGTGGAAGTTTTCGTCCCTAGTTGATCTGGTGTGCGGTTAGCATGCGTAACAACCGAAGAAAGGAAAATAATCAGTTTCACATTATCCACATCCAACCATAAAGTATTTTACTCACTAAATTAGAAGCATCAGATTCGAATCCTGACAAGGGTAGTATCTAGATACAGTATTAACTATTAACTAAGAGATAACAGGAAGAACTTCACAGTTGAGAATATTGAAAGATATTTAGTGGTATACTGTAACCAGGAAATGTAAGGCAATCATACTTTCACTGCTTCTATTGATTGCTTATGCTTTCTTTCTTCAATTGTATAATATTGTCCTAAAGCAAGTTTAAACAAATTTAAGTCAATTTTGTTAAGTTAAACTTTACAAGTATTATGTATTGAATCCTATGTAGCACATTCAAATTCACTAAACCAAATATTCTATCCGAAAACGATATTTTGGACAAAAAACCTAAAAAAAACTATTTCACCTAGTGGAAAACCTAAAACAGTGTTTTTAAACACCCTAAAAATCCGGTCCCTAATAATAAGTGTGCTAAATTTCAAAGTTGTTAGTTCATCTGGAAGTGAGTAAACATCAATGTTAATAAGTGGATGATTAGACTGTCGTAAATGTGAATGATAAGTGTGAAGAAAATTACATAATGTGAGGAAAATATACAAAATTTGGTAAAATAAAAAAATCTAACCCAATCTAAGGATGGAGATACAACAAAATGTCATAGGACCAAACTTGTAATCTCTCAAAATCCGTTACTGATGATGCAGTCGGTTTTTGTTAAGACTTAACATTTAGCTACTACAAGCCTCCTAGAAGGTTTACACAGATCTTAATGTTGCTTCCGCCATTTTGAACGTTTTTTGGGGGTAAAAATGAAAAATATTTTTTTGGAATATTTCCTTCAGTTACAAGCCAATAAGCTGTAAGCATACCAAATTACAAGTTTCTTGCTTATCTGGAAGTGGGCAAACAATTATGTCAATGAGTGAGTTAGCCATGCGGCTTTGTAGT
This sequence comes from Ectobius pallidus, assembly GCA_964059195.1. Classification (NCBI taxonomy): domain Eukaryota; kingdom Metazoa; phylum Arthropoda; class Insecta; order Blattodea; family Ectobiidae; genus Ectobius; species Ectobius pallidus. The sequence goes on from CAXKWD010000002.1 coordinate 147,489,977, forward strand.
ATAGTGATGATTTGCTATATTTAAACCATTAATTGGGCGTTACTTCGGTACTGATCAACAGATTTGGTCCAAAATCAATAGGCATCATCCTATAGACATTATAAGTGCATATACTAACTTTCATAGAAATCTGATAAAACGTATTTGAGTTATCGCATGCACAAGCAATTGTCGAACATGTGCGAACTGACAGACATTTTTCCCATCCACCATACAATCTTAGAAAGTACCATTCTGGTACTTAATAAACAAGCAAGTAAGCTCAAAAAGTGCAAGAAATAAACACCATAGAAATCAAACGTATATTACATGAAAATGTAATAAATTATTAGTTCTGTCGAAATCTCATCTTATTCACAGCTGTTTCAGTATGTAAGGTAGGTCATCTGCAGATTTTCTTGTGTGAAGCTCTGGCATCTGTCAGTGAAGAACGATTTGTGAAATGAAATTGTTCTTTCAATGTTGCAGGACGTCACAGCCACACGTGAAAAGCAACACAATTCTTTGATGAATTCCTCTTCAATGTCTGTTTCTTCACTGCAAAGCTTTTTATAAAGCAGTGTTTTATATTCCAGATTTTTGGGTAGCGATAAATGAAAAAAAACTGGTGATAATGATGTCTAGGAGGGAAATAAGCACTATTAATATGACATTTTTTAGAAAAATATGCTATTTTAATTCAGAATCATGAAATAAGCAAACTAAATTGATTTTCTCTCTCAGAATAAGCAAAATCATTATCAAAAAGTTAAAATTGCTTGTCACGGAGGTCCTGTGAAATGTAGCATTTTTGCTGATGTTTAGGAGTCTGGAAATAAATGTGCATTTTGCTTAGAAATCGGGCTCTATATATAATATTTTGGTTAACAGCTTATTATTAAATTATGAACTTTGCTTTTTGAATGCTTTGGGTTTCATTGTTTGTGTAATACATCTGAGAAATGACTTGATGTTTCTTTTTGTCAATATAGGCTTGTGCAAGAGCTGTCGGTATTTGCAGTAGGAATCATTTGGAGATTGTGTTGCTCAAGTTGGAGAAACTAGGGAAAGAAGAACTGACACGTAAGTCATCCCGACTTCTTGGATTCATGAAGGATGTGAAACAGGAAGGAGAAATAGAGAGAGTGAGACTGACATTGCTCTTATGTTATGGGGAAGTGGCAATAGAAGCACCAGGATCACAGCTCTTACCGCTGCTTGAGCAAGGTATTACACAGTGGATACTTCAACAACTACATCCAGCTAAGGTATGCTAATAATGTTTTTATTATAGTTTCACATTAGGTTTTCACGCATTCTCTACCACAGTGGTTTTAAATATTTTTCCACCACATACCCCCTTTAAACACTTACCAATTCAATTACATGTCCCAAAATCTTTTGAGCTTAGTTAAAATTGTACATACATTTTTTTTCTGTTTTACCTCCCCTCTCCGGCTCTTACAAACCAGCATGTTGCCAGCCTTCTTCAAAGATAACACGAACATGCGCAACAATAGACAGGGAACATTCTGAGTAGTGTTAAATAACTTCCAATACAGCATTTGCCTATGGTAGTGGGAAAACTGTGAAAACTCCACACATAGTTTGATCTGAATGTGAGTCCACAATTTCGCCATCACACTCAGTTGAATATTTTTCTATCTGAAAAAAAAATTATCATAGGTGGCATATATTATAACAAAAGACCAGAATTTGTCTTGAGAAAATCTGGACCTCAAATTACATTTATTATGACTACTTAGCAAATAAAAAGACAGAATTTATTTATTTTGAAAACTGTGTCCCATCGGAGGTAACCTCTGTGGACTCAGTATACTTACATAAACTTTTAAATCATAAACATAAAATATAAATTGATTCATATAAAGTAATACAATCAAATTACATGATTAGATAAAATTTGACATGATTTCTTTAAAACAATTGTTATTATTTCATCCCTAAGGCCAAACTTCTTCCTGAAGTTCTTAAAGAAGCGAGGGATGGGATTAAGTGCTCCAATAAGGAGACCCACTACTTCTATATTTTTAGATTATACTTCTCTTAGAAGTAATGTATCATGGGCTCACATATACGTTTCTTTTCAATGTCCACTTCCTGGGATTGTTGGTGCTCTAAGTCTATTCGAATTGTAAGGTCCAGAATAATAACATCAATCGAGATTAGAGAGAGCTATAATGTCCACTCTCTGTTGGAGCCATCCTGAGCAGTGCAATGAATGTCTTAATGAACTGTCCAACCATTTTTTCTCAGAGCGCATGTATTGCGCAGTAACATACCACGGTCACAGGATTTTAAGACATGAGCTAAGGTTTCTTTCTCGGAGCAGCCATGTCTGCACCAGGTACCATCTAAGGATCTGCTGGATATAGCTCGAACTTTGCAACATTTGCATTCATTTTGAGGCAGGAAATCCATTCTGAGGTAGACAAACCAGCTTTATTTGAATTCCATTTATTTGCTTCTTTCACCTCTGAAGAATAATTCAATGCCCTTTCCTCTCCCAATTAAAGACTTCCAGGTTTCATATTCTTTATCTCATAGCTTTGCACGAAGAGTCTGTACACTGGTTCTAGTGAGCTGCTCAGGCCGTGAGAGCCAGAGATTATCACAAGAAGTTTGCAGTTCTTCTTCTAGATGTTTCAACACATGCATACTGTATATGGATTATTATTAGCTCTGATAAGAGAGACGCAAGTGTTGCAATGTTGCAAGAACACTTCCCACGTGGCTCTAACTAGGTTGAGGCCTCTCACTTTCCGACTTGAGTACAACATGCTGTTTGGAACATCAGCTGGTAAAAATAACATCTCCTTCACCAAACTTTTAATAATTTTATCATCGTCCTCCAGGAATGTATAAGATATCTGAAGTAATGGCTTTAGAAATCACAGCAGAACATTCAGTCAGTTTTAAAGTGTAGATTAGTACTCGATCAGTGCCAGGAGCCTTGTCTGATTTCATTTTGCTAAGGAAGTGCTTAACATCTGTCTCTGTTATCTCAAAAGTCTCCTCTAAATCTCTTTGATGCAAAGTTATTGATACACAGTAATAATCTAGTGCGGCATTATTTTCTGTTCCCCATTTTGTTTACATAGCATTTTGCAGGATATCCGTAGTTATTGGACAAATTTTGTTTTTTGAAGGATCTTGAAGAAGTATATTGTTAACATAATTGTTGCATTCATTGAAATACTGATATTGAATGAGATCGTAATTATAATTATTTTTCTGTTGTTCTCTATCTCTTTTTTTAAAGCTATTACTCGATTTTTAGTTTCTTTATATTTTCGATCATGAGATGCTTATATCTTCTTATTTTTCCTCATCTGAAAATATTTTGTTGCAGGATGTTTGAGACCATGCAAAGAGTCATTCAACTCACAAAAATTGTCTATTAGCTCATTATATAACTTATTAAACTCATCTGGATTCAGATCTTTCTGCAAGAAAGCTACAAATTTAGGCTGAAATGATCTTAATACATTATGCATCTCCATTGATTTTCCAGTCAATTTACTGTCAGTCAAAAGTGTCCGACCATTATGAGAAGTAGTGCTATTTATATTAGAGCTGCTTACATGATTGGTAACGACTATTTTTCTATATTCTGCAGGATGGGCACACCTCTCGATTTTCATGTTCTTCTGTTTTGCAAAATTTCCATAGGTTTACTTTTTCCTTTTTTTTGATTGGACATGCCACTTAATCGTATGAATGCTAAGGCATTGTTGAAGCACAAATCACACATAGGAGAGGATATACAACTTTAGGCCATAACATAGGTTAACTACATTTAATTTCTGGTCAGGACGGAGCATAGAAGTTGATACTAATGTGTCTGTCATTTCGTAATCCAGAAATGAGCCGTTGTGAATCAAATTTTATTTCATCCACAAATGTCGCTCCGAGATATTTTATGATTTCATCAGGATCTATTCTGATTATACGTGATTCTGTGTCCAAAAGCAGATCCTGCATTATAAGCTCACCTTTTCTTATATTAATTAATGATGTCTTAGTAGTATTAAGCTGAAGGCCAACCTTTTGCAACATAGATCTAGTCATCACTACTAATTCTTGAGCAGCACGTAAAGATTTAGACATTATTGCAATATCATCAGCAAAAGCTGCAACAGTTATTTTACCCATGTTAGCAGAAACTTCAAATCCATATTTTTCTGTAACATCTCTTCCAGAAAGTTCTTTTAGAACAAAGAGGTGGAACACTCCTTTTTAATGTAAATGGAGGCCTTCATTGGACTTGTTTTCAAAGCCATAAGTGAAGGAGATTTTTCTTGAGTTTTATGTTATCCAATTATTGAAAGTCTTATTTTATCATCACCATCTGATCTGTTTGCTATTTGTACTGCACACAAGTGTTTGAGAGCTTCTTGCTTCCGGAATTTAATATTTACTTCTTGCATTCAAGTTGTTGATTCTGCATAGTTACGGATATCAGTTATGCAGAAAGTAATATACAGATGTAATATTAACATTGGCATTAAACAAAGAATATTGTAGATAATAAATATTTATGAATTCTAATAATATTGCAATCTCATGGTGTTGTTGCAAGCTATTCAAATACCCACTTAAGTCTTCCCGCTACTGAATCAGCAATTTTAATTGATTTCATTATATGTTGCAAGACAGGTGCATGTAAGCGTCCATGCCTTGTGCAAAGCTCATAGCATCACCTTAAGTCAGTCTACAGCTAGCTCTAGTACAGTTCCGACGTGCTAAGCTACGCTCCATATTCGCATGCTTTTAAGCCACCGTGTGCCTTTAAGTTTAAACACATTCACCGGTGCTCCACAATATCAGTTTCTCTACAAAACTACAACCATTAAAGTTTTGTGTGCAGAAATTAACATATCACTCGCTAGCATTTGCTACAGTGCTTCAATCATGTCAGCTAACAAACGTCTTTGTTACGCTCTCATTAGGATTGTGTTCTCTTGTGCAATCATCGGTTCACAGTGAAGCAACCTATCCTAGTGCAAATTATGCTCAATATTGATATTATACTTACAATATCAATTATTCCGAGTGTTTCAGTGTATTATTCAAGATATTGTAAATTACATACATTTACAACCAAGCGCTAATAATTTTCCACCAATTCTTCATATTGGCTATTTCAGTTGTTTTCAAGCATATTTTCATCATTTACATATAATTTATTTCTCTATTACATTGCATCATGTGTGGTAATAAAATTTCCATAGTTTTAGGAAATGGTATAAGTTGTTTTCCATATAAGATTTGTTGGATCCCTGTTTCCATTTGAGCCTATGTGTCTACATCTCTCCTTTCGTTAATAGTAATATTAACTGGCCCTCCATTCTAGTTCCAGAGGTTAGATCCTTTATATTTAAACCTATTTCACCTAGTTACCCCAACATTTAGTCCTACTACGGGCAGAGATCTTTATGGATACAATTTTAAACTTTCACACATGTATCGCTTAGCTTCATGGTATTCTGCTTATATGTACTTCTCGGTATTTGCGAAATTCAACTGTTGGTAGCAGTGAATTCCGAATCCAAATATATCAGGTGAGTTCGCCCATTAGAGATGTAACAACCGTGCCAGGCTGCGATTCCAGCTGTAGTGAATCATCGGTCCACGTTATCATCTAAGCGGCAGAGACCAGTAACTACAAGATTCTACAACAACATCTTCACAACTCAAATCTACAAGTTCTGTACACCATACAACATAGAACATGAACTCAGAGCTTTGGTGAAGAGAAGAGGAATCATCAAATGTGAACTCACTCGTCTTCAAAATTCATGTGCATCATTCAATGAAGAAACTGATCTACTTCTATTAAAGGTGAGAGTGGATGTTCCACATGAAATCTTTGAAAAATTTGATAGCATTCAAGCTCAGATTGAAGCTATTGTGGAAGCAGAACAAGAGTTGGAACAGCATGCTGATCACAAAGAAGAAGCAAGAAACTGGTATGAAGAACTGAAAATAAAGCTCTGTAAACTCATTAATTTACATGAGCAGCAAGTTCATAGTGCAAGTTCTCTGAACAGTCAACGATCACAGCACAGTGCCAGATCGCATCACATTGAAACTTCACATCACACCTGTCATTTCTGCACTTCACAGTCTAACAAGGTCATTCCACTACCTGTGATACAGTTGCCAGTTTTTGAAGGTGATGTGACTAAGTTCAAACACTTCTATGACACGTTCTGCAGTCTAGTCATGAACAATGAATCATTGGCTCTGATTCAAAAATATCATTACCTTTTGTCATCTCTGAAAGGTCAAGCTCATACACTAGTGCAAAACTTACCTGTCACCAGTGATAACTTCTCTGTGGCATGGGAACTAGTTTGTGCTCGCTACAATTACACCAGGTTAATTGCCACAGCACATAAAAAACTGCTTACATTGTCACAAATGCAAAATGACAATGTAACTACGGAACCTTCTAAACATATTCCAGAGCAACTTGAACACAGTGGAAGCTCTCAATCTTGAAGTTCCACTACACAACATCGTTTTGATGCAGTTGGTATTAGATTGTCTATCCGACAGCACTCGCAAGGAGTGGGAGAGTAAAATCGACTCACAAAGTTTTACGTCTTTCCAAGAGCTCATAACCTTCCTAGAATCTAAAGTTCATTCATTAGAGATTCTAACTACTTCTAACAACACGTCCAGCCCATCAAGATTAAAAGGTGAGCTGCGATCACATCAACACTCTGTCAAAGAAGCTTGGCAGTCGTACACAGCTACAAGCAGCAATTTCTGTCCATACTGCCAGGAAAACCACAAGCTGTTTCATTGCAATGAATTTCTTCAGCTTCAAGTCAATGAACGATGGAATTTGATCAAATCACAGCATCTGTGTGTAAATTGTTTTGCCTCAAATTACAAGGTACACCAGTGCAATCTAGAATCCTTCTGCAAGTGTGGAAAATCAGTTCACAGCCAACTTCTACACAATGACATGAATAGGGTTTCTCGCTCAGAACCTACTTCAATGTCCGATGATGAACCCTAAGTGCATTCATTTGTGGTCACTTGTAAATCATCACAACAGCAAGTCAGTGCACAGTGTAAGCGAAAGCATGCTCTACACAGGTGTGGCAACTTCAAAAACTAAATGTACAGAATCGGAACTTTGTACATTCTAAACAACTGTGTTTTAATTGCTTCTCTTCAGATCCTAAAGTGCAGCAGTGTTCATTAGTTTCTTACTGCAAGTGTAATTCAACGCACAGCAAGCTGTTACACTTCGTCCATAAGAAAGGTCACTCTCCAGCCATCACATTCACATGCAGTGAAAGTAGCAGAAGAAAACAGAACACTTGTCATCGCTACAGCTCTAAATCAGTTAGAGTTGGTAATAGTTCAAGCAAGGCATCTATTCACAACTAGAGCCAACGCTACAAGAACAACAAACCCAACACAGCGGTTAAATCACGTCTCACCTGCAAGACGAGAAACGTCTGTGATGAAGAAACATCTTCTCACAGTGAATCTTCAAATAACGAAGAAAAGTGTACTACAAATGCAACGTTAAGTTCAAGCCCTCAAAGTACTCCAGCGTAAAGTGCAACAATGCATGGAAGAAACATTTCTTAATGTGTGCATTCATCAATCTATTAGTCAAACCACTTCTCACACATCACATGTGTATGGTTGCTCACATTTGTGAATCCTAATTTCAGTGATTCTACATTCAGCAATTTCTTACTACTTCAGTGTATCTCTCTCTATATATAAGAGGCTTTGTCCTGACTGACTGACTGACTTACTGACTTAATGACAGAGAATCAACGCAGAGCCTAAACTATAATAGGTAGGGGCTTGGAATTTTGACAGTACCTTTGTTTCATAATGTAAGTGCTACAAATTCAACGTGGCTTTGTATTACGTATCACTAGAGCTTACAGGACTATTTCTACGCATGGTGCACTTATAATTGCAGGGATTGAACCGCTATTTCTCACAGCTCAATACAGATCGACGCTTTATCATTTAAGGAAACAACCACAAGTGGAAGGAATTGACTTTGAAAGGAGAGCAAACCCATTACATATCGGCCATCCAGCAGTACATTGTAACAACGTCATTTCACCGACTGCCCTGATGAACATAGCCATCAAATTTTCACTGATGGCTCCCGAATGCTCGACAAAGCTGTACCTCAGGTTGGCTGTGCATTCGTTGTTTATCAAAACAACACTGAAATATTTAATTCACAGCTAACATTAGCCCCCCATTGTTCACTCTACCAAGCAGAACTATTAGCAATTTTAAAAGCAATTGAATGGTGCAATATACATAATAGCCGAGCAAGAATATTCAGCGATTCACAAGCCGCGCTTCTCTCTTTTAAAAACAAATATAATCTACACAACATTGCAGTCAACATCAGAAGTCAACGACGTAAATCCGAACACATATGCCTTACCTGGATACGAGGCCACTCCGGCACTGAAGGCAACGAGAGAGCAGACGAACTCGCCAAAACAGCTGCACAATCAACGGCAGCCCCATCATACACCCTATGTCCAATCTCTCACCTCAAAATGAAACTTCGAGAAGAGGGTATCCACAGATGGAACAACATATGGAAATGAACCACTTGCGGAAGGACTATCAAAGAACTCTTTTTTCCCAATGTTTCTGACCTCTAAATAGTACACTCATGAAACCAAACTTTATTCTGACCCAATTTCTATCCGACCACGGAAAATTTGGCGAGTACTTCCAAAGATTTCATATCAAGACAGACAGCAATATACATGAGTGCATATGTGGTGACCGCCTTCAGAATGCCAAACATCTGATGTTCACTTGCCCAGTTTTTCAAACAAAAAGATTAGATCTTGAACTACATTTAGACAAGTGCAGTGCAAATTTTCAATTTCCGCTTAACGGAGAAATTTTCACTAGGAAATGTTATTTGTCATTCACAGCTTTTTTAGAATATGTGTTTAAGAGACTATGAATGTATCTTCCTGAACTTTAAATCTATACAGGAAACCTCAATTGACTAAATATAGCCCTAACATACTTATTGTAAACTAGGGCTCACTCAATGGAGATTAAATAAATAAATGTAAGTGCTCACTAAGAAAGGATTTTGCAAAATTTTGATTTGAAATTCCAAAAATTAAATGTTTTTGAGAATACTTCATCCCTTTTTACACAGAATTATCAACATATGACAACATATTGTTGCCAGTGGTCTAGGATTGGTTTGGAAATAAATGAAATGGGAGTTTAACAAATTATTATAGAGAAGCTACCAATATAATTCATGTTATAAATAAATATTATAGAATGAAATCAACGAAAATAATGCAGTCACATAACTTTCTCTACCCTGGACATAGAGAAAACAATACGAGTTATGTTAATGTGTATATTATTATATCGCAGGTTTTTGGAGAGAGAAGAATGAAAGTGATATTGCTTTTCTGTTTAATTTCATCCCCAAAATGGTTTTATGGTGACATGAGAGTGAGAAATAAAATATTCCGCAATCACAATACAATTTTATGTTAATGGAATTTCTGTTTCTTCTTATTTGAAACCCTGCCAGGCTTGGTGTGTACTGTACAAGCATTGGGGTGCAAAATTCTACATCCTCTATGAGCCATAAAAAGCTATTTCAAGCATTTTCTGATGGAATAGTTTGAGTGTGATAAGTCGTTCTTCCTATTTAAAATTCTAAATACCTACCGTATATAATGACCTATAATTTAAAATCAAAAGTCCTTCATAGATAATTTCCAATTACAAAATAAAAAACCTGGGCGATGTGCTTTTAAGCACATTTTTAAGGCCTTTTAAGCTAGTCAAAGTATATTGTAGAACTGCATCACACAGCCAGTTCCTACACCTAGTTATTCTATAATAATCTTCTTGATATCCTTAACTGCATTCCATTATCAGTGTTGAATCATTTCATATGATATTATCACGTTCATAGTGTACATAGGGTGGATAATTGCATTATTGTTTAGTTCTAGTATCTTGCATCATGTCATACATATGCCAAGATCTTTCATGTCCATTACATTTTCCTTGTTGGTATTTGTTAGCGATTATGTTACAGAACTTGACATGGATGCGGAAGGAGACACACGACTTCGTAGCAAGGAAATTTATTATAGAACTGAACAAGACGTGAAGGATACATACTTATATACACAACTCACTGCACACTAGATTACAGTATAATACAAACTGTATTACCAACACTTTCCCTTAATCTAGGGTGTCACAGTTAAGTACATTTCCTTAACACATAAACGAAACGTAATGTTTAAACAAAATTACACAAAGCATCTTTGATATTAAACAAGCTTACCACCTAGAAGACTTAATTTAACATCTTTAAACCTAATTTGGCTACATGCTTGTCATGAACTGGATGGGCCAAGGCTTTGGTCAGTATATCTGCAGTCATCTCATTTGATGGCAGATACTGTAAATTGACAATGTTATCATCTATAACCTCACGGATAAATTGACACCTAACATCTATGTGTTTGGTTCTGTTATGGTACACCGCATTTAGGGCCAACTTTAGGGCACTTTGATTGTCAACATGAATGTTAATGGTTTCTTTAAACCCAATCAGTTCATTCAGCAACCGTTGCAAGTATACTGCCTCCTTGCATGCTTCAGCAAGAGCCAGATACTCTGCTTCAGTTGTTGACTGAGCAGTTTTTGGCTGTTTCTTACTTTCCCATGAAATGGAGCAGCCAGCTAGATGAAAACTATAGCCTGTGTAAGACCTTCTGTCAGAAATGTCACTGGCATAGTCTGCATCTACAAAACCTTCAATGGTTTCACCACACTTCTTATAACTTAAACATAAAGCCTTGGTTTTCTTTAGATACCTTAAAACTCTTTTTGCTGAATTCCAATGTTCTACACCAGCACAAGAATTAAACTGACTTAAAGCACTACAGACAAATGCAATGTCTGGTCGTGTTGTCACAGCAATATACATGAGACATCCTATCAGATTTTGATACAGCATGATCTGATCTTCCCCTGTTTTCTCCCTTTTCAACAATTTTGTTTTACAATCCATAGGAGTATTTACAGGTTTAGATTCTGACATGCCAAATTTTTCTAGAACTTCATCAATGTAGTTTTCCTGATCAATGTAAGTGACACCATCCACACGACGAACTCTCATTCCTAGAACATTCCTAACCTCACCAAGGTCCTTAATCTTAAATACAGATCCTAAACTTTCCTTGAGACAGATTCTTTCCTCTAAATCTCTGGTCAGAACAAGCAAGTCATCTACATACAAGGCAATTATTACAAGACCATTCTTTGACCTCTTAAAGAATATAAAAGGTTCATATTCAGAACATGTGAAGCCTAGATTCTGCAAAACTGCATATATTTTAACGTTCCATGTTCTAGGTGCCTGCTTTAGGCCATAAATAGCCTTATGCAAACGACAAACCTTCCTTTCATTGCCACTTGCCACAAACTCCTCTGGCTGAGACATATACACCTCTTCCTCCAGATCACCATTGAGAAAAGCTGTACACACATCAAAGTGAAATATTTTCAAATCATACTCAGCAGCCAATGCAAAAAGCAATCTGATGTTAGCCTTTCCAACCACAGGAGAAAAAGTATCAGTGTAATCTACACCATGGACTTGTGTGAAACCTCTAGCCACTAATCTTGCTCGATGTTTCACACTACCATCAGCATTTATCTTACGTTTGAATACCCACTTGCAGCTCACAGGTTTCTTGCCATAGGGTAAATCAACAAGTTCCCAAGTGCTATTCTCCAACATAGCTCTATACTCCTCATTCATAGCTGCCCACCATGAATGACTCTCTGACCCAGACAAGGCCTGCTTTACTGTCAATGGTTCAACCGGATCACATGCAGCATAACCTACAAAGTGTCTAGGTTCTTCCTCAAGTATATGCAATACTCCCTCATCGTAATATAAAAAATTAGGATTAACAACAGGATGACGTTCCCTTTGTGGATACCTGGGTTTCTGCTCAGGCACAGGCAATGCTTCTTCATCACCATCATCTCCAGTTGCACTCGACTCAGAGGACACATGACTGTTATCTGAATCAGGGACTGCTGAGGACTGTTCCCCTTCACTACCCGAAGTAATTACTTCTTCAGCAGCTATCATTGGTTCCTCTGGTACAGCAAAAACCGGTAGCTCATCATAATAAATCATGAGAGGAATGGTTTCCCTACCTGTAACAGTCTTACCAACCTCTACAGCATTCTTAGTTTTTCCTTTCACAGTTCAGATTCTAAGAACACAACACTGTGCGCACGCATGATTTCTGTGGGCTTGTCAACATTCCACAGCCTGAAATCACCTGTGTATTCACAATATCCAACAAATGTCATACGCTTACTGGTTACATCTAGTTTCATTCTCTTCTCTTTCGGTACATGAGCATATGCAGGACAACCAAACACCTTCAGATGGCTCAGGTCTACCTTTTCACCTGACCACTTTTCTTCACGAGTAACATTAGGCACAGCCTTATGTGGAGATCTGTTCTTTAAGTAAACATTTACACTTAGCCTATGGCCTCAGCCCACAAACGCTCATGGCAACCTGCATCCAACATGAGACACCTTGCCATCTCAACAACAGTTCTGTTGACACGTTTAGCAACCCCGTTCTGTTCAGGATTGTAGGGTACAGTCAACAGATGCAGTATGCCATTCAGGAAACTTTTGAAAGCAGAATTTACATATTCCGTACCATTATCAGTACGCAGCTTCTTGATTGAAAAACCAGTCTGCTTCTCAACTTCAGCTTTGAATTCTTTAAAGTAAACAAGCACTTCGTCTTTGAATTTTAGAAAGTATACAAATATCTTTCTAGAATAATCATCTATCAGAGTGAGAACATACCTAGCACCACCCCATGAAGCTATAGGCATAGGGCCACATAGGCCTGAATGAACCAATTCAAGTAACTGTCTTGCTCTCTTGCGAGGCCCCTTAAATGGTTTTCTAATGAACTTTCCTTTCAAACAAGGAATACACTTGTCATGCACTTCACCTGTAAAGTTCACTCCATCTACCATGCCTGCTCTCATCAGCTCCACACTCTTAGCATTGACATGACCCAAGCGCTTATGCCATAGGTCAAGCTACTGTCTTTCACTTTACTCACATGAGCATGCTCCTCTGTGACATCTAGATGATACAGACCATTCAGTAAAGAACCTGTGGCTGTTACAGTTCCCTTAGCACAGAAACCAGACTCTTCAAACACCGTACAACCTTCATTATCAAACAAAACAACATTGCCTTTTTCAACTATTTTGCTAACAGATAAGAGGTTAGTCGATATCTCAGGTACATGAAGTACATCTCTTATTTCACAAGGAAACTCATCACCTTTCAACTGCACAGATACATTACCCACAGCTTTACAGGACAATGTTTGATTATTTGCAATATGCACATTACAATCATTATCAGCTTTGACACTACTCAGCAATAACTCATTTCGTGTCATATGAGCGGTTGCTCCAGAATCAATCAGCCAGCCAATGTTTTTGTCTTGGTTAGATGATTGTGCACTGAGAGCACAGTACAGAGCCTTATTGGAACACTTCTTGGGGTTGTAGCTCTTCTTCTCTGAATGCGGCTCACTAGCTTTTAGAGGGCACTGAGGTCTGGTGTGTCTGGATTTACCACACTTCCAGCACTTTATAACCTTCTTCTTGTAGTTTCCGCCTTTCAAGATGAATGCCGACTCCAAACCAGCTTCTGAATTCTCGCCATACTTCTTTTCTTACAGCAACTTTCCCTTAATGAAGTCGCTCGTCAGCTCAGCTCCAGAATTCTCTAACGCCATTCTCATGGGTTCAAGGTCCTTGGTCAGCCCTGAAAGCATCATGGCAGCGAAAAAATCGTCGTCCAACGGCTTATTCATGTTTGCTAACTCAATGGATATTTCCATGAAAGCATTGATGTATTCTTCCATGCTCTTGAAGTTTTCGAGCTGTAAATTTCCTAGTGTGCGGAGTAGAGCATATCTCCGTGCAAGTCCTTGGTCCTCATATGCTTTTCTCAGAGCATCCCTCGCCGCCTTCGCGTTCATCGCTTTTCGGATGTGCGAGTAACAACATGGCTTCACCATGAGGCCAATTTTAGTCAAAGCTTTGGTATCCTTCTTGATTTTATCAACACTACTAGTAGTATCACCTTCAGGATAACCAACTACGCTATTCCACACATCAAGGTCTTTCAAGTAAAGTTCCATCCCGAATTTCCATTCAGAGCAATTTGTACGACCTTCTAGCTTCGCTATCGGTGCGAGTGCACCTAAGTCCGCCATTATTCACACAAAATCACGTCACTAGATAAACACGAACTTCAGATGAAAATCATATAAAATATTCTGTAGGATATAACTGGGCATCTCTGGCTTTCCCTGGGTCTCTCTGGGCTCACCTGGGCCTCCCCTGGGCCCATAACCTGTTAGCGATTATGTTACAGAACTTGACATGGATGCGGAAGCAGACACACGACTTTATAGCAAGGAAATTTATTATAGAACTGAACAAGACGTGAAGGATACATACTTATATACACAACTCACTGCACACTAGATTACAGTATGATACAAACAGTATTACCAACAGTATTCAAGTCCAAATTAAGTTGTACTCCTGCATCATCTGCAGAAAGTCAATTTCATTGAATCATATGTTAGAGCACCTCTTCTACATGATTTCAATTTCAATTCTCAGAATATTTATATCATCAGCGGTCTGTTACCCTGACTGGTGTAAAGCAGTTATCATGCATTCTCTTAACAATCTTCTACAGCTTCTAACATATACAACCAAGTTCCCCAAGCAACTATACTTTCTACACTAGAATGTAATCTTGCTCCAGCTGATCCTTACGAATCGACATCCTACTTCACTCCAGGAAGACAACAGCATCTTCATTGGAGTCCAGCCATCATCCTCTCATCGACTTGACTTCTACATCACACTCGTGTGTTATCAGTCGAATCAGTGTAGTGTCAGTGCATATTTCAGTGTTGTATATAACGTGTTTATTTATTTAGTCAATGTAGCTTGCACTTTATCTCTTTTATTAAAGCTGGTGCTTTAAGGCAACATGTGTATGTTAGTGCAAGCAACATGTATAGTGGTTTATTCTATTCAAATACCCACTTAAGTCTTCCCGCTACTGAATCAGCAATTTTAATTGATTTCATTATATGATGCAAGACAGGTGCATGTAAGTGTCCATGCCTTGTGCAAAGCTCATAGCATCACCTCAAGTCAGTCTACAGCTAGCTCTAGTACAGTTCCGACGTGCTAAGCTACGCTCCATATTCGTGGGTATTTAAGCCACCGTGTGCCATTAACACATTCACCAGTGCTCCACAATATCAGTTTCTCTACAAAACTACAGCCATTAAAGTTTTGTGCGCAGAAATTAGCATATCAGTCGTTAGCATTTGCTACAGTGCTTATATCATGTCAGCTAACAAACGTCTTTGTTACGCTCTCATTAGGATCGTGTTCTCTCTGCAATCATCGGTTCACAGTGAATCAACCTATCCTAGTGCAAATTACACTTAATATTGAAATTATACTTACAATATCAATTATTCCGAGTGTTTCAGTGTATTATTCAAGATATGTTGTAAATTACATACATTTACAACCAAGCACTAATAATTTCCCGCCAATTCTTCATATTGGCTATTTCAGTTATTTTCAGTTCTATTACATTGCATCACGTGTGTTAATAAAATTTCCATAGTTTTAGGACATGGTATAATTTTTTTTCCATATAAGATTTGTTGGATCCCTGTTTCCATTTGTGCCTATGTGTCTACTGCTCTCCTTTCGTTAATAGTAATATTAACTGGTCCTCCATTCTAGTTCCAGAGGCTACATCCTTTATAGTTTAATCTATTTCACCTTGGAAATTCTACTGAAACAGAAGAAAATGAAAATCGAGAAGTGTGCCTCTATTGTAGTAAGGGTTATACAGTGCATTTCATGTACAAGTTGGCCAATCATGCTGGTTTCTGTTTCATAGCGGCCACAGCTCTAACTCCCGAGCGATCGGGTGGAATATCTACACAAATAAAGCCGCTAATAGTGTAATGATTCAGGTTCTCACAGTTACAGTTAAAATTTATTTATTTATCCAATGGCAGGATTTGACATTAATGTAATTTTCCTTAGGCTTCCCAACATAAATACACTAAATCTTTATTTTGTTGTTTGGTTTGATTAAGTTTTGTGCACTTCAGCAGATGATCTTTGTTCTTAATACTGTTATACTGGTTACAAGTATGTGAATGTGCAAGTAGTGGAAGGAAAGATGTTGATTTCGTAAAGGTGTTGGCCCAGACAGTCATGTCCAGTCATTAGGCGGAATAGTCCAACAGCTTCTAGGCAGTCTGCTTTCCTTGTTGTATCATATAATGCTGAAATAATTTCCCATTTCTTTCCGTGTGCAACATTCTTGTCTTCCAGTGTTTGTTTTGTATTGAAGATTGTTTTTATTTCATGGGTCTTCCTTCTGGTGGTTGTGTTGTTGTTTATTTGATTTGTGTTCCTAGTTCCTTTTTTGGCTAGTTGATCTGCCATTTTGTTACCATTTATATCTATGTGTGAGGGTACCCATTGGAAATTTATTGTTTTATTAATTTTCTGTAGAGATTTTAGAAGTCTACGACATTCATGTATGACTGAATCATCAGTGGCAGTGTTGGATGCTACTGCTTGAATGGCTGATTGAGAGTCAGTGAGCAAAACTGCTTTTTTGAACATTTGTTGTCTGATTAATAAGTTGTAGAGTGTCATTTCTATTGCTTTGATTTCTCCGTCAAAGGCTGTATTGTTATTTCCTAGAGTGATATATTGACAAAATAGTTTTGAGTATATTCCGGCACCTGCATTTTGGATTTCTTTCATTTTGGATCCATGAGTAAAGATCCATTTCCATTCAGATTCAGGATAGGTTGTATGTAAAGTTTCTAGGATTAATTATTTAGCTACTGTTGGGTTAAGGTCGTTTTTGTTTTGTATACCTTTGATGGTTAGAGAACTTTTGTATACATGGTATTCTAGGGGGTTTAGTATTGGTGGAGCTGGTTTTACATTTTTTAGGTAGATTTCGAAGAAAAATCTACCTATTGCAATGGATACCATGTCATGATTTTCGAAAAATTCTTTCATATCTTTACGTTTCATGCTCCCCTAAGTACGAAACCACCGCCCGTTCAAAAAAAAATGTTGTGATATTTATTTATATATATATATATCTTTACACGATAGCGGCCGTAATTTTGAAGATATTTGAACCAAATTTTATTATGTTATTTCTAGGCCCAATAGTTCGGACAAGTTCGTTAACGGGCAAAATTGGCCCTAGGGGGTGGTCGGGGGAGGGGGTTGAAATTTTAAAACATTTATATCTCGGCCCCTATGAAGTATAGAGGGAAACTTTGTTTGAATAAATTAGAGTACTCGCTATGGAGTTCACAGTGACACCAACAATTCGGGGGTTTTTGGGGGTACGAGTGGGGGTGGGGGTGAGGGGATGGAAATTCGAAATTTTTGAAACTACGTCTTGTGGGGTATCGTTGAAAAGCTCTTGATGAGTACTCTACAAATCAATAACTAGTTTCTTGATAGCTCTCATATGACGCGAGATTTTAATGTTTAAAAATAATAACACTTAAAAGAATTGTTATAATATCATAATTTTGTCTTGTTTAGCGGCTTTGCTAATTTTATTCATTGCTGATCTTGCGCACGGCCTCCCAGAATATTATATTCTATTATTTACCGAATTCAGTTCTTATTACTGCGGGTTTGCCATGCCAAGGCTAAAGAAAAAGAGTGCTACACAGCGACAATAAATTAAACCAAAAGCACTTTGAAATCTACCTCAGCCTGTAGGCCTGCCTAAAGGGATTTTAAGTTTATATTAGATTCTTCCATTAATTTATCAGTTTTTTTTTTTTTTTATATATAAGTAGGTTGAGTTGTTAGTGTTTGTGGTATTCTATCTACTATGTGGAATGCTTTGGGCATGTTTGAAATTTTTGCTCTGAGTAGGCCTACCTCTTGTTACAGTGAAAATAACCACGTACTTCATCACAAGATATGTTGAAAATGTCCTCCTCTTGCATCCACACAACACTGGCACCATTTTAGGACATTTCAGTTCAGCTTCCGAGATAGAGTTCATCTCTTGTAATATTGTCTTTTAAGTTTTTTTAATGGATGGGAAATTGACATATACACTTTATTTTTCAAGTTCTCCCATAAATAATAGTCACATATTGTTAGAGAGTAATTATTGAATCTAGACATTTTAGATTAGCAGAAATAAAACAGATTAATCCCAGAGCTTGGGCGAATATGTGTTCAATGTGAGCATGGAAAAATAGTTTTCAATCTAAAAAACAGTCAAGTATCTGATATTGTCTGAATGTGCAAGATGATAATGTAAAATTCAGATCCCGTGAATGTAAAATTTTTGGGCATAATAATAAATAAAACTTTATCCTGGATATCCCATATTAATCATATTACAACTAGACTCTCTAGAGTCATATTCTTAATAAAAAACCTAAAAAATCGTGTTCTGGTTACATACGTAAGAACTGCCTATTGTGCCTTCTTTCATTGTATAATATCATACAGAATCTTACTCTGGGATAACAACAGTAATGTGAGCGACATTCTCACAGTACAGAAAGAAGGTTATTAGAATAATAACAAATTCTCACAAGTTAATTCATTGCAAACCATTATTCATCAATCCGAGAATCATGACTGTAATAAACTTATACATATACACAGTATTCATTTATTTAAAAAATAATTTAAATGTAATTCAACAAAGACAAGACATACATTCATATTATACAAGAAATAATCAACGAATATACTTACCTTACCATAGACTGTCTAAATCACTATCCAGCTTTGATGAGATAGGTGTAAGATTATATAACGACCTTCCTATTGAACTATATATTGCAATTGTCTGCTCCTAAATTTAACACTTTCCACACCGTGCCATTTTTCAGCGTTTTCATCCTGTGAACCGGGCGTTTTCTTCCGATTTTGTGATTTTTTAAAAATTATACAATATGTATTACAAAATAATGAATTGCTTACCCATGAAGATTGAAACTTCCTCTTTCTAGAAATGATATTCTTTATTGTATTCACTCTCATATAAATATATCACAGGCAAATAAATGGGAGGCTCTTTTGAGGAATTACTTTTTTCGGAAATAATTTTTCCAAGGTTTCGAGGGTTTAAAAACCTATTTATTGCAAAAGTACTAACTAAAATTACTGAAACAATACATAATATAGAATGCTGACAACATTTTGGTTGCATATTGTCTAGTAATTAACGCGTGTGTGATATTCTTGGACATCTTCATGAATGCTAACCTAGCTTCTTGTTGATGTTCTGGTAATTGCAGAAGGCTGATATAAATTCGATAAAAAAAGTTGATATAAATTGATACAAGAATCGATAAAAGTGTATGAAGCACACTCTGTTGGGAAGTTCATAAACTAAGCTTCGTGTTTATCTGTTCGAATCCTGTATTACACCAGTATTCTCCCATTGCTTAGCATGGGATGGCACCCAACGTAAGGGATATGGTCTTGGTTCACGTGGGAATAAAATGCGGAAGTATCACCTACGAGCATGGTGTAGAAAGTGTTAAAAAGTCTCTATATATGTGGTTGGTATCTACACCATATTACAACATTCAAGAATTCCTAAATGACTAGATCAATCTTTCTAATGTTACTGGTAATTTAAGAGGAGAAACTTGTATATGTAAATTTCTAATTGAAGCTGGTATTTGTTATTATGATATGTAAAGTCGATCAAATAAAAAACGTTGGGCATTATTTGGTAAAGTACCACAAATGAGCATGTGCTCATGTACCAGAAGACTTAAGGTTAGGTTCACACCTGTTTCTTGTCTATCCATGTATTTTCTTGATTATTTAGTCAGTTTTGTTCCAAAACGAACATATGTAGAAGGCTGTGGCTTTATTCCTATCACCCGCCACATTATTGTCTGCAAGTTCATACTATATTAATAATTAGGGACCGGATTTCTAGGTTTTTAAAAACACTGTTTTAGGTTTTCCATTAGGTGATATAGTTTTTTTTAGGTTTTTTGTCCAAAATATAGTTTTTGGGTAGTATAATTGGTTTAATGAATTTGAATGTGCTACATAGGATTCAATACATAATACTTGTAAAGTTTAACTTAACAAAATTGAATTAAATTAGTGTAAACTTGCTTTAGGACGATATTAAAGAATTGAAGAAAGAAAGCATAAACAATCAAAAGAAGCAGTGAAAATAAGATTGCCTCACATATCCTGGTTACAGTATATCACTAAATATCTTTCAAGAATCTCAACTGTGAAGTTCTTCCTGTTATCTCTTAGAATACATTTGAAAGCAGAAAATGTCCTTTCAACCTCACATGACATCAACAATGGTTGTTCGTACGAATATTTTAAAAGGAATACGCAGGTACTCTTACACTTCCTCTCTTGATAATGTCATCCTAGACGACATTGGGTTGAACGAAACGCTGGTGGTATTAATTTCAACCCGACAAAAATTGTCTCTCCGCAAAATGTCGATTTCTCAACTCACAAACAAAACAGACAAAAAAAAGTAGCCTAAATTAGATATTTTAGGTTTTTTATCCAGTTTAGGTACATTTAGGTTTTTATACCCCATTTAGGTATTTTTAGGTGCCACAGAATTAATGTGGGTGAATCCTATGGACATGATTCGAAAAAGTGTGTGATCGGTTTTTGTTTTGGAAGTAAGGAAAAAAATAGGTAAAAACCTAAGAATCCGGTCCCTATTAATAATGAATAAATTCGTGAGGAATATGTTTATTCAAGGAGCATTTTTTAAAGATTTTGTTTTATAATACCAGTACTTGTAGTGCAAAGTCAATAACTTTGGCTTAAACATATTTTCAAGCTTGGATATTACAATCTCATCAGAATTATGTAAGCTATTCTCGTCTGTTCCCAATAGCATACTGGTCAAGACATCCGGAATTGAACATATGGGACCAGGGTTCAATCCTTAGTGGGATCTTGTATATTTTTTAATTTTATTTATGTTTATTCTTTCAAATGCGGCAATGACTGGAATGAAATAATAATTACTTCTAATGAATTACACAGGTCTGCAAAAAAAGATTAAAAATTTCAGCTGCATGAGATATTTTTACTAAATTATATGTTTTAAAATGCACTGATCCCAAAAATGTCATCCATTTTCCCGTATCACGTAAGGTTTTTTTGCAAAACTAAAAGATACACAGTATTGGTAAAATGCACTCATGTATTAAGATTAATCAAACATATTAATTTTTACAACAAATGAAACATCATTTTGTGACATTTACTCACAATTTATGTTTATTCATCTTTTTTGTGAAACCTTTTCTTCTTCTCTTTGATGCTTCGCCGGACTCATTTCCGAATTCCATCTTTGGTTTCCCGCTTCAGCATCCAACAGTAGTCCGCAAGCATATTGACATCCCATCTTCCTTGGTACCGTCTCTCGATATCACGGACATCCTGGTGAAACCGTTCACCCATTTCTTCACTGTAAGCTCCCAAGTTTTCAGGATAATAGTCTATATGGGAGTGTAAAAAATGAACCTTTAAGCTCATCTTGCATCCTTGAGCTTTATACGCTGCCATCATAGGATGCACAATGGTTTTGTAGTCAGGATCCTTAGTATTTCCCAAAAATCTTAACACTACACCCTTGAACGATTCCCAAGCTTCTTTTTCCTTCTCATTCATACTTTCCACAAAGAGGGAGTCGGATAAAAGTTTTCTTATGTCGGGACCAATGAAAACTCCCTCTTTCAACTTGGCTTCAGACAGCTTCGGGAATTTAGAACACAGATATCTAAAACAATTCCCATCCTTTTGCAGTGATTTTACAAACTGTTTCATAAGCCCCAATTTAATGTGAAGAGGGGGCAATAAAACCTTTTCTGGTGGAACCAGTGTCGTATTGATGACGTTTTTCTCGCCGGGTTTTAGGGTTTCTCGCAGTGAACAGTCACTTTTGGTCCAATGCTGCTCTCTGGCTCTACTATCCCACAAGCATAGAAAACATGGGTACTTTGTATAACCTGACTGCTGACCCAAAAGCATGGTTAGTATTTTGAAGTCCCCACAAACCATCCATTGATGGTCTTGATATTTGATTTTTTCTAGAATAATGGCCAAATCGTTATAGTTTTCTTCCATATGCACCGAATGTCCCATAGGGAGGGATGCAAAAGTATTTCCATTGTGCAGCAAGACTGCTTTAAGACTAGCTTTGGACGAATCAATGAATAGGCGCCATTCAGATGAATCATATTCTACATCAAAGCACTTCATGAGCCCTTGTACATCATTACAAAAAAGTAGATGTCCCTCTTTGAAGAAAAACTGAGTAAATTCTTTCTCTCGGTGCCTATACCACGAAAATGAGGTACCAGATGACAGAAGGTTTTTGTTTTTAGTCTCGAACCTAGCAATTCGGCTGCATCTTTTGAAAGACCTAAATCTCTTACTAGGTCATTGAGCTCACTCTGAGAAAATAGTTCAGGCCCCTCGTCAACAGTAAAATCTGAGCTAGATTCGTCCTGGGGAGGTAATGTGTCTTCGTCCTCTGACTCACTCAGGTATTCATCTAAACTGGAAGGTGGCTGTGTGATTGATATTTCAGAGCTATGGGGCACTGGACGAATAGCTGAGTCAAGGTTAGGATAAGATATGTTCTTCCTATTTTTTGTATTAAATCCCTTTACATATACTGAACAGAAATAGCAATCGGTTGTATGATTTTTCTGCTCTCGCCATATCATAGGAATTCCAAAACGAAATTAGTTTTTCTTACCCTTAAACCACAAACAAAGATCTTCCTCACATCTTCTACACACCTTGTGAGGGGCCCATGGTTTGTCTTGATCCCCAAGTTTTAATTTGAAGTAAGCAAAATAAACCTTCTTCACAAAATCATTAATGTTTCTCTGTTGACGTTTCACAGTGTATTCACCACAAATAAAACAAAAGCTATCAGAAGACATAACACAACCTCTTGGAGCCATGATTACGAAATAGAAACAACAACACTGTTCAGTTTGAAAGTGATGTGTCTACTGACGGCAGCTCTACTGTCATGTGCGATACTGAACTTCTTTGACTTGTGCCGCCCCCCTCCACCACTCACCCCTAACAGTTAACATTATATATTGTATATTTAAGCTATAATTGAATAAATTAATGTAAAAATCAATTGTTTATGAGAATTTGTCAGATAAAATACCGGATTTTCAATAAACCATAAATTTTATGAAAAATAAATATAACCACTTCACTTACACAAAATGAATGAATGAATTTATTTGTTCTAAACAACAACTTTACATTAGCCCACATTTCGACTTTAGAAAAGGGTCCGTACCTACTTTGCGGTTTCTGACGGGTCCTTTTCAACACATTACATAACTATAATATATCTCACAACAGTTCATCGTGTCTCAATTTATACGTTAATGTTTGTTTTCGTAAACATCTGAGACTGCACACTATTCACGCTGCTGTTAGTTCTAGCTTACTCCACTCTTTATGAACTGCCTAGGGTAAATATTCTGCGGGGCACTCGCTAACATGTACGATGGAGATGAGTGATTGGATATCATTTATACATTGAAAACAATGAAGTCACAACTCCTGTTAAAATTCTTTATATTTTACTAAATTTTATTAAGCTTATACCTACTCTTGATTATTAACTTCTCTTCCTGACCGCTCTTAATTTATCTTTCCTATTTTTAACAACCACTGACACACTGACTTCATTACTAATTATGGCCTCCCTAGCTACGTTTTACCGCTTGAAACTTTGTAGCCTCTTTCGGCTTCTAGTGATTATAGGTGCGCTCTCCTCACTGCTCTCACTGTTGATGTCACTTGGTGCGTTCTTGCTCCACGGCCCCCAAGGAATCTGGAAATGTTGCGTCACAGATGATGTGCTTGCTTCTTTGCCCAGCTGAGTTGTTGGTTTGTTGCTATCCTTTCCTGGTGACGTTGGCGCATGTTCCCTCTGACGTTCGTTAACCTGACTACCAGCACACTTATCCGCAGTTGCTGATTCAGCTGACGAGGTCATAACACTCGTTTCCGCGCTGTTCCTTACATCTATCTTCCTCCCATCCACATACAGCTGAAGATTTCGAATGGTAGCCTTGTTTCTCTTGCTTCTTTCTATCTTCATTTTTCAACTAATTTCCTCCTAGTAATTCTCTCCGTTGGTGATAGATCCCTGTTAATATAGATTGTCGTCCCTTTCAATTTGTTAGATCTCTTCAGTGTAGCAAAGACCACTTGCGTGGACGCACATTTCGCTATAATTACTCTGTTTCCTGAATTTTTCCTGGTCCTGTATGCCATAAGGAACTCCCATCCCTGGATCTGCACTTCCAATTTGCTTTCCACTAGCTCGTGGACTTCTTGCAAGGCACTAATTCCTTTTCTCTCCTTTATCCCGCGGAAAACTAAATTTAGTTGTCGATCTGAGTTTTCTATCTTCTCGATTCTTGACTTCAGTTGTTCCACTTCTGTCTTCATTCTTGCTATTTCCTCTCTGATTTCTTGTTTAACTTCTTTGGTTGCTCCATTTATTTTATTAACTATTCTTTCTTCCATTCTTTCAAGGCTTTTGATGACCTCTTCAGAAACACCTGGCCCTGGGTTCATTTCAACCCCTCCAATTATCAGCAACACTACAATCAGTAGGGCCCAGGTCGCCATGTTTGATTGATCTTCTCTTACTGTTCCTTTGGTCCCTGCTCTCCTTTTTGACCCAAATGAGCCTATCCTCATTCTGTATAATTCAATTTCGTTGGCCATGTCCCTTGTGTCGTTTTTACTTATATCCACTCAGCACCTCTTCCACACGTCTGCTCGTTACCACTGCTTGCTTTGAACTGATGCACTTACACAAAAAATGGACGTGATAGAAGTTTTTTGGTATTTTTTTAGGTATTAAGAAGTAAAATTTTGTACGAAAATTAAGAGACATCCTATGCAGTTTTTTAGTTACAGACCTGTGTTATCATTGCTGGTGTCGAATTTTGGACACACACAAAAGAAAGCAAGAAAGAAAGTATGATTTTACAACAAATGCGTATCTGTGGCATAAAATAATAAGAAACGTACTGAAAATAGAAGATAACATGATCAAACATAATAACAAACTTAAATTAAGAATAAGTGAAAAAAAAAAAGAGCCACACGCTCAGTAGGAAGTCCATCCAACATCCATTACTATAACTTCCCTCACTCTGTAGGGCATTGACTCTACAAGGTTTAGAAAATAATTATCCTTGTCTGCCACAGCAGTTTGAATTAGTTTCCACAGTTATGCTTCAGAAGCTGGAGGTGGGTTCAGCCAGTTCCTTCTCATATGCTTCTTTACTTCTTCCCACACATTCTCAATAGGATTTAATTCTGGGGAATGCACTGAAAAATATATCATCTCGATATATGATCTTTCAGCGAACCAGTTTTGAACTGATCAAGCAGTGTGGATTGGGCTGTTATCCAGTAGGAACTGAAGGTTTCCATCATGAAAACGAAGCCTGGTGTAAACAAGCATATACCTCTCTAGAAACTGATGGTATTTCCACTGGTTAACCACCCACTAATTTGGTGGAGCGTGCCAGCCCCTTCCTGAGACATCCAGCCCCAGCATATCACACTTACCCTGCCACTCCTTGCATGAGTTGCAGTGTATTCGGGATCGTACCAGGTACCGAATGATCGATACACTCGAACTGGCCCCGAAGATGCACTCAAAAAACTAATTTCATCTGAAAATATCACTTTACTCCAGTCGAACGTCAGTTTTTTCAACTGCAAATACAAGGATGTGTCCTTGTGTTCTTCCTTCAGGACTTCTCTAGAGAGTTCTCGCCTAGAACGTGACCAATGAATCTTACCCAGTTCCTAGTGGTTTGAAGATGGCCAGGGAATTGAGCAGTACCCATCATGGATGCAGCAGTATGAAACAGATTACGTTCAACTTCTGCAACCAATCTAGCTTCTTGCTCCAACGTCGAAATATGTGGCTGGCCGGAACCATGTTTCCTATGGAAACTTCCGGTCACATTATAGTGAAGTACCCACCTCTGAGCTGCTCTTTCAGAAATATGGAACCTTCTTGCTGCTTCGGATGCCGAAAAATGCAGGTCAATTACAGCCTGTTATCTACACTTTCTCTCAAGCTAGCATTTGTATGTGGCACCATGACACATTGCAAAATGAATTATGACACTACATTAAGTTGACTATCATGTGTTGCGCTTTCCGGGTTGTTCATTTTTCCCTGCCGTAGCATGGCCTCATATATTCCGAGAATGACCTGTATTTTTGTCTTTTATAGGAAACTTGTGAACTAAGCGTTAAAACTTTAATTTTAACTGCATACAAGTCCCAACGTCTTTTACTTGACTGACTGTACAATTGCTTCACTGTCTCTGTTACCTGACTTATGAAATTTATGTATTCTTGTAATTCTTGACATTGTCTATAGCTTTGTAAGCTCAATGGCAATAAAATATTATTATTATTATTATTATTATTATTATTATTATTATTATTATTATTATTATATTATTATTATTATTATTATTATTATTATTATTATTATTATTATTATTATTATTATTATTATTATTATTATTATTATTAATTATATATAATAGGATTTTTTTTCCTAGTCAAACTGACACTGCAGGTCTTACTAGAATTGATGAGCATTCTATTTGAAGAGGCCCATTGACTTATGAAGTCAATATTGCTTTGCAATAATTTACGATCAGAGGCACTCGATATTTTATTCTATATGCATAGGTCATCAGCATATGCTAACTTGTTACATGTTGATATGTTAGATAAATCATTAATAAAGACAAGGAACAAGAAACGGCTGATTACTGACCCCTGGGGAACCCCTTGTGGTATATGGAAGGCCTTATTCCTAAACTAAACTCTGTGGCATTAGATCCCTGAAGGGACAACACCTACCACCTCTGCATCATCTACCATAGGTAGATGGCAGGATTGGGGAGCATGTGGTCAGCATGTCAATGCCCATGGCTGTTAATGGTGGTTTCTATGATTGGAACCCCTACTTCTCTATCAAGTAGCTCCTCAATTTGAATCATGAGGCTGAGTGCACCCCGTTCCAGACCTCCCTACCTCAGAAAAATCTGAGGAGGTACCAGGGATCGAACCCGGGCCAACAGATCTGTAGTCAGTGACGCTAACCACAAGACAATGCCGGCAGTCTAATTTACCATGTGTGATGCCTTTATCCTTTTATAAAATATCTACTCCAGATCATTTACAGAGTCCATGATCGTACCAGCACTTTCATAGTTGTAGCATGACAGAAGTCTGACACGGGTGATAAGCGACCCTTCCCTCGGTTATTTGCAGCCTACAAGCACATGGGATGATCCAGCTCTTCTGATAACATGTGTAAGGTGCCCTCCTCCAAGCAATGGTTCCATATCCTACCTGTGTTGGTCTTGTATTGCCATACTGCTGTCTTCTCTTCCGCCATCATCCGTCTCAGCCATCCTGCGGGATCAAAATCATCCGTACTCCCCCTTAAGGATTTATGTCCTACAATAATAATTTATGTTAAAATGATTACATCACCTTTTCTACTAACCTAAACCCATTTTATTCTCCAGTCCCAACATGTATATTACAATATCTACAATTTTCCAACATCCTCCATTCAGCACCCTTTCACACATCCATTCTCAACCGTGTATCCAGCTATGACTGTCTCTTGCTAAATTCTGATGCTAAGCATCCGGTGGAATACTATGTATTCAGCATTCATCCCTATAGGATTAGGGGGATTTGTTGATGAATGGACTTTATAGACCCTAAAGACCTAAATGAGAACAGCATTGGTTATGATTGGGACACCTTGCCACCAACCATAAGCAATTTAAACTCTGGATTATCGAAGGACCACCTCAATGAGGAAATATTATTGTTACGTTGGAATTGATTCGTGAATAAATCACAAGAATGCATGCATCACTCAATGAATCACAAGATTTAAATATATTTTGCTCTTTAGTTATAACTAACACACGAGAAATGCTTTACACTTACACTTTGCTGAACAATGGCTTTGTGAAGCTATTAAACTTAACCTGAATTGCAGGCTATACATAGATTGAAACTTTCACTTGGTAATCGTTGTCAGTCATACATATTGACATACACCCTCAGTATGTAAGTTGTTGTAAATCTTCCTTCTGGATTAAGTGTTGATAGTGTAATGTTGTGAAGAATCCAGGTCCAGGGTGCTGCCAACTGGTTCGTGATTAAATTGGCATAGAAGTGTTCCCAATAGCTTGTAACAGGGAACACCAAGATTCAACGTTCAGTACAATGACCAGTATGGGTCAAGTACCAGAAATTAGATATATTTATGTGAATAATCACAATTATTCAATGATGATGAGTAATTATATGCAATTAAATGCACAAAGAGTTAACTTATTGATGATGGTTAACATTCATCAATTGTTATTAATAATGTTATAGTATATTGCGATACAAGTGCTGTAAGGCATGTTTACGGGTCGAGGAAACAGATTGAAAACCCGAGGCTTTTAAAGTTTTCGAGACCCGTAA
Organism: Ectobius pallidus; assembly: GCA_964059195.1. Taxonomy (NCBI): domain Eukaryota; kingdom Metazoa; phylum Arthropoda; class Insecta; order Blattodea; family Ectobiidae; genus Ectobius; species Ectobius pallidus. Next base: position 147,518,797 of record CAXKWD010000002.1, read on the forward strand.
ATGCCTTTACGGCCCGTGTGTTGCATGCTATTTTTTGCACGATGATTATTTATATCAATTTAATTATATTAATTGTGATATTACCTGAAAATATTATGTAAATACATTCTTGAAAATAGATGTTTATTTCAGAAAGTGATTTGCATGTGTTTGTTGTTATGGGAACCGAATATTTGTCCTGGGGGCCGTGTCCATAAAGGCTTGTATTATGAAGTGTATCGTAATGAATTATGACGTGGCGCTTGGACCGTAAGTAATTTAACCTCATCGCAACGCCCTTAGCAACACGATTGTGTGGGAATGTCAACTTACGATCCATGTAAACAACTTTCGTAAGTAACACTTACTAGCTAAGGAGCGCAAAAATGTATATTTCAATGTCCTAATGTTGAAAGAGTTCAAGGCAGATATGACTGCACTTAATGTGAGAATTTGAAGTTAAATTGTCACTACACACTTGATAATTGGAAAGGCATAGTATTTTAGTGTTCACAAAACTTGCTTGGATAATTGCAGCTTTGCAAATAAAGTTTATGTTTGATTCAAAGCGTGTCTTGAAGTTGTGGCAGAAATTAATAATAATTCTTACTCACAGTTAACAACGTAGTATAAATATTGAACACTATGATATGTAGTTTCCAATTGTTGAGTTTGAAGACTACTAACAGTCTTCTGAATGAAGGATTTCGTAGATCCTTATAGATTGATGAGAATTGTAGACATTTTCGCCATTTTGACTGTACAATAACCAATTTGAAACTTACTGTATTTTACGGGCCATAAGATGCACCTTAATTTTAGGCTGGAAATTTAAAGGAAAAGAAATTTAATGTAATTCTAAACTAAACATTTTAAAGAGAATAATATACTTCATTACATAAACAAATTATAACCTTGTACAATGAAATTGGTGTAAATCACTTCTAACTTAAAAACTGCATTATACGAAAATCTCTTCTGTACAGTGGCATTGCGTAAATTTTAACAACTGAACTGACTTCTCATGAAAGACTGAAAATACTTTTACACCCTCTAACCCTCAATTCAGCATACGGTACCGGTAAGTGTAATGGGACAAGACTGTTTAGAGGTCATTGCATTCATTTAAACCACCCGGCGGAGACAACTCCTTTTGTATAAAAGAACTCAACATTCCTTTCTTTTCGCATTGTATACCTGTCTTCCAGCTACTCTCATTTTACGATTATGACAAGTGTAGTGTGCTAAAATTTGTAAATGTATTATCGTTTAAATACCGTAAAATATAGTATTTGAGTTTCATTAATAATGTTGTTCATTAATAATGTTGTATGATGATGTATCGGATATTTCTTATATCCATGAGCCATGTGATCATGCCATACTTAGCATTTTAAAATGAAGATGACTGACTACAATTTCTTATATATATAAAAGGCTTTGTCCTGACTGACTGAATGACTGAATGACAGGAATCAACGTACAGCCTAAACTATAACAGGTAGAGACTTGGAATTTTGACAGTACCTTCGTTTCATAATGTAGGTGCTCACTAAGAAAGGATTTTGAAAAATTCAGATTCTAAATGCCAAAAATCAAATGATTTTGAGAATACTTAATCCCTTCTTACACAGAATTATCGAATCCGAAACACATTTGACATTAAAACATATTGTTACCAGCGGGTCTCAGATGGCCGTGGGAAAAAAATGAAAGTAGAATAAATTTGACAAATGAGAGAAACAAATGAGAGAACTATCAATATCCACGAAAATAATGCAGTCACATAACTTTCTTCACCCTGGACATAGAGAAAACAATACGAGGTATGGTAATATATATATTATTAGGCCTATATCACAGAATGAAATTCACGAAAATAATGCAGTCACATAACTTCCTCTAGCCTGGAAATAGAGAAAACAATACGAGGTAAGGTAATATGTTTTGGGAAGAGATGTATGAAAGTGATATTGTATTTCTGTTTAATTTCATTCCGAAAACGGTTTTATGGTAACATGACAGTGAGAAACAAAATTTTCAGCCACGATAATACAATTTTATGTTACCGGAATTTCGGTTTCTTCTTATTAGAACCCCTCCTGGGCTTACTGTATACTGTACAAGCGATGGGATGCAAAATTCTACATACAGCCATAAAAGCTATTTCAATCATTTTCTTAGGGGATAGTTTGAGTGTGATATGTCGTTCTTTCTACTTCACATTATAAATACCTATATAAGGACCTAGAATTTATAAATCTAAAGTCCTTCATAAGTTAATTTCCAATTACAAAATAAAAAACCCGGGCGACGCCGGGCCTTTTAAGCTAGTCTCTATATATATAAAAGGCTTTGTCCTGACTGACTGAATGAATGACTGACTGACTGATTGACTGAATGACAGGAATCAACGTACAGCCTAAACTATAACAGGTAGAGACTTGGAATTTTGACAGTACCTTCGTTGCATAATGTAGGTGCTCACTAAGAAAGGATTTTGAAAAATTCTGATTCTAAATGCCAAAAATTAAATGTTTTTGAAAATACTTAATCCCTTTTTACATATAATTATCAATTCCAAATCACAGAATATATTGTTGCCAAATGGTATCAGGTGGGCTTGGAAAAAACAAATGAAATGCACTTTTGACAAATAAGAGAAGTTATCAAAATAATTAATGTTATAAATAAATATTACAGAATGAAATCCACTAAAATAATGGAATCACATAACTTTCTCTACCCTGGACATAGAGAAAACAAAACGAGGTATGGTAATGTGTATATTATTATATTATATCGCAGGTTTTTGGAGAGAAAAGTATGAAAGTGATAATGCTTTCTGTTTAATTTCATCTCCAAAACGGTTTTATGGTAACATAAGAGTGGGAAATTTCCCGCCTCGATATTACAATTTTATCTTACTGGAATTTCTGTTTCTTCTTATTTAAACCTCTACCAGGCTTGCTGTGCACTGTACAAGCGATGGGATGCAAAATTCTAGATCCTCTATGAGCCATAAAAAACTATATCAAGCGTTTTCTGAGGGAATAGTTTGAGTGTAATAAGTCGTTCTTCCTATTTCAAATTATAAATGCCTATATAAGGACCTAGAATTTAAAATTGAAAATCCTTCATATGTTAATTTCCAATTACAAAATACAAAACCCGGGCGACGCCGGGTCTTTTAAGCTAGTGGAGAATAAGGGAAATATGCAAAGTCAAAATATCAACATAGTGATGAATGAAGACCATGACAAGATTACCTCAAATGCTTGGCACAACATAATAAATTAATCATAAATAATGAAAGGGAGTAGTGAATGTTTACAAATGATCAACTACTAAATATGTAAATAAAGATAGCAGCTTGACTTTGTTATGAACAAAAGAAGTACAGAATGCAAAGCGTGTAGCCAACATTATAACACTAAATATGAAAGTTAAATGAATACCTATTAATATTAATAAATTGGAAATTAATTGACAGTATTAAGTAACTGAAAATAATGAATCTGCTACCTAGAATTAATAATAAATATAACTTTTTTTTTAAAAAGTTGCGAATAAACCAGAATAGTGTTATAACTGGCATGTGACTCAATACATCAACAAGCAATTGTATCTTTTGATACAAATTAAAGATCTTAAAACTACCAGTAACATTAACTGAAGTTATTGAAAAGAAACAGAAAATGATAAAGTAGGCCACTAGGCCTTGCTAATAAATATAATAAAAACCAACAAATCTTGTTTGTTGTCGTTAGATTGTTAGTATTTCTAGGATTGAAAGATGCATTTTCAATCATCTGACTTCCTAGGCTAACCTCAAAGTTTTAAACTATGATTTCACAATCCCTCATAATGGATGCTACCCAGACACCAGTCATCTAGCCTACTGCTACACAAGGCACATCACACAGTGAAAATTATGAATCAACAAGCGTTATACTTGTAATGCTAACTTTTTTGACTTTGATTTTGCAAACTAATACAAACTGATATACATCAAGGGTCTTTGTTAAGCCTTTGTTATAGTTCAAAAGCACAAGCTCTGCCTTCCTTTCCTTGTGGTCGTAATACGGATGTTAAATGTGAAAAACATTACTATAGAGCATTTCACGTTAAGAATGCAGTATTGGATATACGGGACAGTCATTTCCACCCCTTCCCTCCCCTTCACACCCCTTCTTATCGGGTGGCACGTGCTTTTGGGCCATCCTAAGCCCGTACAGTCTGAAGATAAGTGACCTCAACAAGCAGTGTATTTTACGAGTGGCAGTATGGCATTAGATTAGCATCTATTACACATTGCAAAATAAACTAATATATAGATTATTTATCTATACAATTCATATAATACATTACATAAATTACTGACATAGAGTAAAAAAATCGTTATATATTATTTACAATAAATTCATGAACTGAATAAAACACTATGTTAACTAAAAATTCACAGTCTTTCTTAACACATTTCAAAATCATTTCAAAATTACATAAATACTTAAATAATACACATGTTGGTCCTGAAACTTCGAAAGCGCAGGAGGTCATGCTCAGGGGCAGTTCAATTGTTACATTTATACAGGTCTATGTCTTACAATAGAAGTGTAATGTTAAACTAAAATTATCTTAAAACTAAGAAGTAGACAAAATATGATGAAAAAATAACAGAGGAAAAAGGGAAAAGCTGAGAGCAATGGCATGATTTAAGTAATATGCGTAATAATAATTATAATAATGAAAAATAATTATTATGATGGTAGTACCAGAAAGAAAAAAAAATTAAGAGGTGAAAAATAAAGTTTTATGATTTTTTTAAATTCTAGATTTAAAAACATTATGACTACATTTACATGGATGTAATTTGATTTTAGAATTATAAAGACAATGACCAAAACTAGAGCTATATGATAGATGAGCAGAAGTGAAACATTTGGGTTCTACTAAAGTACTTGTTTTATTTCGTCCTGTGCTGTGTTCATGTGAAACAGTAAGCAATTTTGTCTTATTTTTATTGTAGAATTTTAATAAAGAGTATCTATAAATTGGTGAATGTTAAACACATTATACTCGCAATAGATTAGTTCAGTTGGATAGCCCAGCCGCTTTTTTAAACAAATTCTTAATGGATTAAGAATAGTTTTAGAAATGCTTCCCCATCCAATAATACCATATTGAATAATGGATTCGACTAGGGCTAGATAAACTACTCTTAGAGCATTAATGCCCATACAGTTACGGAGATTTACAAATTGATATATTCCTTTTCGTATTTTATTATAGGCCTACATAGGGGTATATGAAATGTGCTTATCCCATTTCAAATACTGATCAATAACAATCCTCAATAATAATTATTACACTAGTTAACAAGGTTTTTGCCACATGGTTGAAACTATGTGTATCAGATCAAGTTTTATGTGTTATTTACGAATATGAACATAAAAATGTTCCATCGCCCTCAAATTTTTAGAAAATCACTAAAATATATCTAAAAATAGGAAAAAGTAGTAGTAATAATTATTACAACCTCTTCTTTTTATAATTATAACTAGTATACAAAATTATTATAATTATTAACCAATTGTGGAGCTTTATTATCTTTCTTAAAGCCAGTTTGCACAACAATTTGTCCATTCTTACATGCCTGAAGAGGCATAGGGATGTGCGGTACCTTTCGAGGTAGGGATTAGTGAAGTGCTTGGCAGATAGGAAATGGCTGAGTGTATGGGGTGAGATAGGGTGTCAACATGAAATGTTCAGGTTTTTTTGTTTAGTTTGAGTTTGGCTGTGCCTCTGAAAAGTGTTGTAAGTGAGTTTTTCTGCCTGTAGCAGCAATGAAGAAATTACGCCGTGCTTGTGTTAATTCGCCAAATACTTTCTGTTACGTGTGTGAACAGTTTACTATTAAAAATCAACATCGATCTTTAACAGAAACATTAAAAGAGGTGTACTACAGTTATTTTGGATGTCGTGTTGGTGATGAAGACAAAGTGTGGGCCCTGAACGTGTGCTGTATAACATGTTATTCAAATCTAATTAAGTGGGAAAATGGTGACAAAACCTTTGCTATGCCTTTCGCGGTCCCAGTGGTCTGGCGTGAACCAACTAGCCACGCACAAGATTGTTATTTTTGCTTAACAAAAATTGGAGGACATTCTAAAAGGACAAAATCTAATATTGAGTATCCCAATGTTCCTTCTGCTATAAGACCTGTTCCACATGGGCCTGAACTCCCAATCCCTAGTCCACCTACACAGTTAGAAGAGTCCTCTCCAGGAGAAGAACAAGCAGATGAGTTACCGAAACCATCCACTTCCTCTGATCCAAACTATAGCCCAGAACATAAAAAGAAATCCCTCCTGATTAATCAATCCAGACTGAACGACTTAGGTAGAGATGTGAACGAATATCTCACGAAGTAGCAGGCTGGAGTGCTTGGATCGCGACTTCAAGAATGGAATCTACTTGCCCCCAGTACTAGAATTTCTTCTTTCCGGAAGAGACATGAACAATTTTCTGGTTATTATGTAATGGAAAATGCCCTCTGTGCATGTATAAATATAGACGGTTTAATGGATGAGTTTGGATTTCAACATGTCCCTGAAGAATGGAGATGGTTTATTGATTCCTTGAAAGCAAGTCTCAAAGCAGTATTGTTACACAGCCTGGAAGGCCTTTTCTGAGGTAGTGAATGGGTTTCTGGGAAATAATAAAGCATAAAATTGCCGACAATTGGTTCAAGAACTTCTGGAGAGTTACAAACAACTAGGATGCAGAATGTCTCTGAAAATTCATTTTCTCCTTTCGCACCTGGAATTCTTCCCTGAGAATTTGGATGCTCTCAGTGATGAGCAAGGGGAAAGATTTCACCAGGACATTCAGAAAATGGAGCAGAGATATCAATGTAGATGGGATTCTCACATGATGGGTGACTATTGCTGGGTTTTAGTTAGGGAGACTGACACGCACTACAAGAGGAAGAATGAACTGTAAGTCTTATAAAAGTAGCTGTCACATTTATAATCCCTATCCTGCATGTTTAAGTTACTAAGTAGTACTACAAAGGGTTTTTGACTATTAATTCTTAGGATTTCTTAATTCCAAGTCACAATTTCAAATTGTTTACTTTATAGCAAAAATTACATCATTTTATTACATTTTACTGAGGATGAAAGTCAATTTGTCAATAGTAGCAACAATTTATTCCTTTTATATTACCTCATATGTAAAAGTAAGGCATTTTATAACATAATTATATAAATTAATTAATTATACTTGTGACATTTTTAGAATTATGTTTAAATTAAACTAAATTGTCTGAATTTTTTGCTAGAATCGAACTCTGTTCTGTCACATGAAAACGTTAAGTGTTACGGACTTTTTAATGTCATTTTCGTGTTCAGGCGGTCTGATTTATATAAAATGACCTGTTTTTGTCCATGTGGCAGACAAAAAGTTGAAATTTGTTGACTAGTGTAATTTGAGTTGGGAAGATACTCAGTGAAGTGATTTCAAACTTCAAGATTGTTGTGATTGGGATTTACACACGAACTTCACTTAATAGGTATATAGGTATATAGTCAACAACAAAACAAACAATACAGAAAGGCAATCAGATCTATTCATGAAAAAGATGTAGTAATTCAGAAAGCTGACAAAGGCAACAAAGTAGTCATCCTAGATAGAGATAAATATGATCATAGAATGACAAATTTATTGGGACGTGAAGAATTTTCAAAAATAAATGAAAACCCCGTGAAAAAGTGCACAGCACTAGTCAATAAGACCATAAACCTAGCTAAAGTCATCACAGACAAAGAAAAACAGTTAATAAAACCAAGCAACCCCACAATTCCCAAGATATATGGGCTTCCCAAAATTCACAAGCCAGGGAACAAAATGAGGCCTATCATAAGCAACATAGGTTCTCCTACATACAATTTAGCAAAGTGGTTATTAGGCAAATTCCAAGACCTCAAAAAATTTGAAACTTTAAGCATAAACAATTCAGCTGAGCTAATTGACAAGATAAAAGACACACAACTGGGGACAGAAGATAAATTGGTCTCTTTTGATGTTGCTTCATTATTCCCCAGTATTCCAAAAGAAAGACTGATGGATGTTTTAAAGAACTGGCTTTTGACCTCGAATTTAGAGGAAGAAACAATTGAAGAATACTTGAATCTCACAAAGCTTTGCATCAATCAAAATTTTTTCACTTTCAGAGGGGCATATTATGAACAGAAATCAGGTCTAGCAATGGGCAATCCCCTGTCACCCTTTTTGGCCAATCTTTACATGAGTAATTTTGAAATAAACGTCACTAAAGCATTTCCTTTGATGTTTAAAGTTTGGTTCAGATATGTTGACGATGTCTTTGCAATCATAAAAGAAAAACACATAGAAGATGCTTTTAAACTTCTCAACATCCAAGAAAGAGAAATTAATTTCACAATGGAAGTACAAACAGATAATTACTTACCGTTTTTGGACCTGAAAATCATCAACAATGACAAGATAGAATTTGGCATTTTTAGAAAGACTACACATATTGATAACTACATCAAAGCCAACAGTTACAACCCGACTTCCCAAAAGTATGCTGTGATAAATAACCTCACACACAGATTGGTTAACACCCCACTAAATGAAATAGAATACAATCAAGAATATAAACACATAGCAAAAACTGCAAAGGCCAATGGGTTCAAAATTGAGGTAATTGATAAAAAGATCCATAAATTCAAAAAACAAAAGAAGGTCAGAGAGACAAACACTTTGGAGAACATAAAAGAAAAAACCAACTACAGAAAGTTCACATATCACCCATGGGCACACAGAAAATTTCAGAAGGTCTTCAAGGAGGTTAACATAGAACTTGCTCCGATAAACAAATTCAGTTTCAAGAACCTAGTTAAATCCAAGGTTAAAGACGTAGAACCACATTACAACAAATCCGGAATTTATAAAATTAGCTGCAGAGATTGTGACAAATTTTACATAGGCCAAACCAAAAGAAATTTAAATATTAGAAGGAAAAAACATTTCAGGAACGTGGTGAACAAACAAACAGATAAATCAGCTCTGGGAGCGCATTTTTGGGAAGAAGGCCATGAATTCAAAGACAGCATAGACCTATTAAAACATGTTAAAAAAACAATCGGATCTACTAATTTGGGAAAAAAATTTTATTCAAAAGAACCGCGAGAATTTGATCAACTTTGACACCACAGTAGGGATTCAAGGAACCCTGATTGAAAAGTTCATCCACCCGCCGCTAGAGTGACAGTCGGATCAGCTGATGATGGTGGAAATTGTCCATCGAAATGCATTCTGAGGTAAATATACCTATTAAGTGAAGTTCGTGTGCAAATCCCGATCTCAACAATCTTGAAATCCCCAATATTTCACTTCTGTAGATATTTTAAGAGAAGGGCATTCGCAATCCGTAAGGTCTTCACAATCAGAGTTACGGATTATTAATTTTAAATTTTCAAGTGGAATTGTTTTAATCCAGAAACTGTTAGAGAGAAAGGCGTTAAAATAGTTTGAGTTACATTAAGAGAACAACTTTTTTAAAATCGGATTTATACCCACTGTTGGGGATTGGACCGAAAACCCGGTCCGTGAGAGGGTAAATGTATGGTTAGGTTTAAAGGAACAAAAGTTCTGGTTGAAGTGAAACAATGTATATACAATACATGGGAAAACTCTTTGAGTAGCGGAGGACCAATTTTAGAGCAAGAGTGGACTATATCACGAGGACACTGGGTACAGAGATCAAAGGAAACATATTGGTTAAACAATCTAGAATGTAATGAAATACTTGCACTTTATTAATACTTGTAAACACTCGAAGAAATACTATATGAACACTGAATAATATTTAAAGAAACACGTTGAAACAATGAATTGGAATTTGGCGCGAACAGGGTTGCACCACTAGAAGTAATTTAGTAAATTTTGTAATATACCAATGAATAATATCTCAAATTAAAGGTAATAAAATTTACTGTAGAATGAAGGTATTTAAAGTTATTAGCACTTGATTGCTCACGTTTTATAGCTTCTTGGTGAGTGATGACGTCACACGCTATGTACTTACGTGGAACTAATAAGTGAATCTAATGAACTTTTAATACGGAGAATATGTAAATTCTGTATAAGTAATTTACTTGAAATTAATAAAACTTATAAGGAAGTTTTATTCCAATGATTTCTAGCGAAAATACAAAGGGCGCGAAGAGGCCTTTGTTACTAGAGAACCAGAGCAGTGTCAGACCGTGACTTGATCGTGTAACTGCAGGCTTAATACTGATGAGGCTTCCTGACGCTCTTCGAGGCGTCCTTACAGGGGGACTACCCGTCACAAAGAACTCGTGATCAGGATATGATGAAATATACGCCTACTCAACTTAATACTTGGCGCAAGAACACCTAGCGGATGATTTGAATTAAAACTATTCACTGCACATAATAAATATGCTGGAAAAAACACTTAGCTTGCGTGAACATACTCCGCGCCTTTGACGAATAACGTCAATAAAAACATAACAGGAATGCAAGCTATAATGGAAAGACACTTGTATGTACACAAAACAAGCACTGATTCTAATTGGATGTATACATGTGATATGTGTTGGAAAATTACTTCTTACATATATTGCAAGGATATGATATTGAATAGAAAGCACTGATTTCACTATTTACGTTGAAGCACACGACACTCTTGAACTGAAAGACAGAGAGAGATCTTTCAAATAGCAAGATTGATAGAAAGAAAAATACATGTAACACATCTCGCAAGAGTACGATTTGTTACAGAGATAGATGAGAAATGGACTTCAAGTGGAGAATCTTGAATATAAGATCATAGAAAGTGTCATATGCTACTCGTCTTGGGGTAGAGGACACACCTTGACTATGGGCCGCTTATATTCACCACTGGAAGTGCGCACAGTAATCACTCGAACCAAGCCGTCTTCTCCCGGATGAGTAGCGGTGATCACGCCTAACTTCCATTGAAGAGGAATGTTGTCTTCCTTCAAGATGACGACAGTACCAACTTGAATGTTGTCACTGGAACAGGTCCATTTCTGCCTTTGTTGTAGTGAGTGAAGATATTCGGATGACCAGCGTTTCCATATGTGTTGCAAATGATTTTGTAACAGCTGCCATTTTTCTAAGTACCTCTTATCTTCCGTAGGAGGATGTGAAGGTAGAGATGTGAGAGGTTCTCCAATTAAGAAGTGACCAGGAGAAAGGTATGACAAGTCAGCTGGATCATCATTTAGACGAACAAGTGGTCTAGAATTCAAGCACGCTTCGATTTGAGATAGAAGCGTAGAAAGCTGTTCATATGTGAGAATTTCAGCTCCCATAACTCTCCTGAGATGAAACTTCATAGATTTCACTGCTGCTTCATGTAAACCACCGAAATGGGGAGAATTTGGAGGAATGAACGACCAACTATAATCGTGGTTTGCAGTGAAATTTTGAATTGTAGTTTGAAAGTCCTTTGATTGCAATAACAATCTGAGCTCCCTTAACTTGTTGTTTGCTCCCACAAAGTTAGTGCCATTGTCACTGAAGATTTCTTTACAGAGTCCCCGACGTGCTGTAAATCTTCGTAGGGCTGCTATGAAGGCATCTGATGTTAGATCAGAAACTAATTCAATGTGGATGGCCTTTGTTACCAAGCAGACAAAAATAGCGATGTAAGCTTTTACAGTAGTTTTACTGCGTGGAGACCCATATCTTATGTTGAAAGGTCCCGCATAATCGACTGCTGTGCGGAGAAAAGGTCTAGCAGGAGTTATTCTATAGCTAGGAAGATTTCCCATTAACTGCTGAGCATTTTCTGCTTTTAATTTGAAGCAGGTGAGACATCTATGCAAAATAGATTTCACTACTCTTCGAATACTAGGTATCCAGTAGGCTTGTCGTAATGAAGCTATAAGCAGCTGATGCGAAGCATGTAATAGCTTGCGATGCTCATATTCTACAATCAGAACTGTTAAATGATGTCTAGATGGCAATATAACCTGATGTCTTGCATCATGTGTAAGATCTGATTTCTCCAACCGTCCACCCACTCTTATAATGTTGTTCGGATCTAAGAATGGAACTAATGCATGGATAGAGCTTTTCACTGAAGTTTGCTTGCTATGGCTAAGATCTTTCAGCTCTTGAGAGAAAGCTTCTTTCTGAGCAATTTTAACACAAACTTGTAAAGCCTTTTGCAATTCTTCTGCTGCGAGAGGTCCATGATATTTGTTTTCATGACGGCAGGCAGAAATAAATCTATACATATAACAAGTAACTCTCTGCAGGCGCTTAAGATCAGAAAATCTTGTGAGAAAACTATCTTCTGCTGTTGTAGCCGCCATACAAATAGTAACCAGTTGTTCGGAAGACTCCTGAATGGTTAATTGTTTTGGTTGTTCAGGCCATGATGTTGTGTTATGAGCCAACCACTTAGGACCGTGCCACCACAAATCAATATCAGACAATTGTTCAGAAGATACACCTCTTGAAACGAGATCAGCTGGGTTGTTTTCTGTAGAAACATGTCGCCAGGCTGCTGTTTCAGAAAGTTCTTGTATTTGTGACACACGGTTGGACACAAATGTTTTCCACTTTCGTGAATCTGATTTTATCCACGACAGAACAATAACTGAGTCTGACCATAGATAATTTTGTGAGGTTTGAATGTTAAGGTCATTCAACACTTTGTTGTACAGTTTAGATAGCAACAATGCTCCACAAAGTTCAAGACGTGGAATGGTTTGCCTTTTAAGAGGGGCAACCTTAGATTTGGAACATAGCAAGTTAATTGTAACTTCACCTTCACTGTTCACCGAACGGAGATATATGCATGCACCATAGGCCTTTTCTGAAGAGTCACAGAAGCCATGGATCTGTATATCTTGAAGGGTACCATGTGTGAGAACAAATCGTGGAATACGCATCGTGTGTATTGTACCTAAAATGTCGCAGATCTCAATCCATTTCTCTGCTATGTGTGAAGGTACCTCCTCGTCCCAACCAAGCTTTTCAATCCATAATGATTGCATGAAGATTTTGGCATTGATAACAATAGGACTGACAAGGCCTAAAGGATCAAAGATGGAGGATATGACTGATAGGATAGTACGCTTGGTAAGTTTAACTCGAGTATGAGTTTGGAGAGAAGGATGGGATTGAATCTGGAAATTATCAGTTGCAGGATGCCATAGTAAACCAAGGGCATGTGCATTTTCACTGTTATCAAGAGACAGAGGCAATTGGGTCTCTCGATGAGATGACGGAACAGATTCCAACAAAGCTTCATGATTGGAGCACCATTTTCGCAATGGAAATCCGCCACTGTCAAGCATGAGGATTAATTCTTCTTGAAGGCGTAGCGCTTCTTGAAGATTATCATGTCCTGTCAGGCAGTCGTCCACATAGAAGGAATTTCTAACAGCTTGGGAAGCAAGAGGGTATCTAGCTTCTTCTTCTATCGACAGCTGATGCAGGGATCTTATGGCTAAAAATGAAGCTGATTTAGTACCATAAGTCACGGTAGTTAATGCATAGTCTTGTATGGGCTCATTTGCATTAGAACGCCACACAATCCTTTGAAGATTCTGATCGCTTTCGTGCATTTTTATGCGTCGGTACATTTTAGAAATGTCAGCTGAGAATGCATATTTATAGGTTCGAAAACGAATTATAATTGATGATAAATCATGTTGCACTGTAGGCCCTAATTTCAGAATGTCATTTAGGGACTTGCCTGAAGATGTTTTTGCAGAAGCGTCAAACACAACTCTAGTCTTGGTTGTAGTAGACGAGGGCTTGATTACTGCATGATGTGGTAAATAGAAGCATTTTTCACCTGGCTGTGGAAGTGAAACCTTCTTCATGTGTCCCAATTCTTCATATTCTTGCATGAATTTTTTGTAATCTTCCTGCAAGACAGAATTAGTTTGAAATTTTCTTTCCAGATGTTCTAAACGTTTCACTGCTTGTTGTCTGGATTCGCCCAAGGAGTCCTGAGATCGATTCTTGGGTAATTTCACTACAAAAGCACCGTCATCTGCACGAATAGTGTTTTGTATGAAATGCTCTTCACACTCTCTTTCTTCTTTAGTAAACACTGGTTTAGGAAAATCTTCTAGTTCCCAGAAACGCCTTAACTGTGTGTCAACATTGTCAACGGTCACAAATAAATTGTGTTGAGCAAATGTGACTTTCTTAGACTTGATTGAGTTTTTGGGAACAGATCCACTGATTATCCAACCTAGTTCCGTGTTACTAAGAATAGGGTTATTAGGAATGACTATTCTTTCATTAGTGAATAGTTGGTAAAACAAGCTAGCACCAATGAGGAGCTGGACATCACCAGGGATATAGAATTTAGGATCTGCTAATGTAATTTCACTAGGAATATTGAATTTTGTGGGATCAATACGGACTGAAGGAAGTTTGTTTGCAATGTGAGGGATTACTAGACAGTTCATTTCAGCCTGGAAATTCTGGATTCTGGATCGCAGATTAACCTTAACACTGTGACTGCAAGAAGAGGTGCCATTTATGCCTCTTATGTGAGTATTGACATCTGTAGTTGACAGCTGCAACTTCTTGGCTAAATCTTCAGTTATAAAGTTCAGTTGGCTCCCTGAGTCTAATAACGCTCTGCACAACACTAGATTTCCTTGCCTATCTTCAAGATGCACTGCTGCAGTTGCTAACAAAATCTCCTTTTGGTTGGATTTTTCTTTTATAGAACAGTAACTAGCAGGCAAATTGTCAGTGCCTTCACCAGTGTTTGAATGGTGAGAGGTCTTTTTCTTGTCACGTGTGTTATGTAATAATTTGCTGTGTGAAGCCATTCCACAATTACAGAAGGACTTGAGTTTGCAGTGGTCTCTTTTGTGATTGTTGGCGAAACAGTTTGCGCATAAGCCTTTGCTTTTCACAAGATCCCATCGTTGATCCACACTCAACTGTGAAAACTTGTCACACCTATATAACTTGTGACCTTCCTGGCAGCAAGGGCAAGTATCACCTTTGATGGCAACATACGATTGACGAGTCGTTTTTACAGACTTCTTTTGTGAATGTTTTTCACTCTTTTCTTTGGATGGGCTTGGCACATTGTTAGAATTGGATAGCACTTCTAACGAATGAGCCTTGGCTTCTAGGAAGTTCATCAACTCTTGAAGCGATGTGAATCTTTGTGAGTCAATTTTACTTTCCCATTCTTTACGTGTAGTCTCACCAAGATGATCCAATATTAATTGAATAAACATGACTTCGTGTAATGGGATTTCAATATTGAGAGCTTCGATGGCGTTAAGATTGCTTTGAAACTGATTTAGTAAGTTTCGCAAGTCTGTAACATTTTCATCTTTCATTATTGGTAATGAAAGTAGATTTTTGATGTGAGCTGTGGCAATAACTCGAGTATTATCATATCTAGAGCACACCAAGTTCCATGCTATAGTAAAATTCTCATTCGTGACTGGAAGATTCTGAATGAGCGCGTGGGCTTGACCCTTCAAAGAACTCAGCAAATAATGGTATTTCTGGATGGGATCCAACGATTCATTGTTTACCACTAAGCTACTGAAAGTGTCATGATAATGCTTGAAGTTAGTCACATCTCCAGTGAATACAGGAATTTGAATTCTTGGCAATTGTATATTTCTATTGTTGCACTGTGAAGCAGAAGACTGACACGTGTGATGCGAATTACCACTATGATTAGATCGTTGACTGTTCACAGAGTTTGCACTATGCACTTGCTGCTCGTGTAGAAATAGAAGACCACTTAACTTTGCTTTAAGCACTTGATAATTGTTTCGTATTTCTTCATAATACTGCATATGACAATCTATTTCATCTTCGGCTTCAATTAGAGATTCAATTTGAGCTTGTAAACACTCAAACTTGTCCCA
Organism: Ectobius pallidus; assembly: GCA_964059195.1. Lineage (NCBI taxonomy): Eukaryota > Metazoa > Arthropoda > Insecta > Blattodea > Ectobiidae > Ectobius > Ectobius pallidus. The sequence goes on from CAXKWD010000002.1 coordinate 147,534,735, forward strand.
TAGCTCCTGAATACTGTCATATTCAGCTTTAAGTCTAAACACGTCTACTTCTTCTGTAACACTGTCACAATATTTCTGAATCAATGTGAATCTTCTTTTAAGAAAACCCCTTTTCTTCGTTAAATCTCTCAGTTCACTTTCCATGATGAGATGAGTTGTTACTTGAAGTTTAAAGATGAGATGCTACCACTGCTGCACGATGATGCATGTATTAACTGTTCACTGTCTTCTTGATGTTCGCTGAGGACCGGAATCCCACGATGAGTCGAATCACTGCTGCATGATGCTGTTCGCGATGCGAAGTTCAGGGTTGCTGGAACTCACGAACTGACCGACGCGGAAGCACAGATGAATGAGACGAACTCGAGAAACGGTGTTTGAGAATACAAGTATGCAATAAATATGATTGTACCAATATGATCCTGCCCGTAAGGACCAATGTTGGGGATTGGACCGAAAACCCGGTCCGTGAGAGGGTAAATGTATGGTTAGGTTTAAAGGAACAAAAGTTCTGGTTGAAGTGAAACAATGTATATGCAATACATGGGAAAACTCTTTGAGTAGCGGAGGACCAATTTTAGAGCAAGAGTGGACTATATCACGAGGACACTGGGTACAGAGATCAAAGGAAACATATTGGTTAAACAATCTAGAATGTAATGAAATACTTGCACTTTATTAATACTTGTAAACACTCGAAGAAATACTATATGAACACTGAATTATAATTAAAGAAACACGTTGAAACAATGAATTGGAATTTGGCGCGAACAGGGTTGCACCACTAGAAGTAATTTAGTAAATTTTGTAATATACCAATGAATAATATCTCAAATTAAAGGTAATAAAATTTACTGTAGAATGAAGGTATTTAAAGTTATTAGCACTTGATTGCTCACGTTTTATAGCTTCTTGGTGAGTGATGACGTCACACGCTATGTACTTACGTGGAACTAATAAGTGAATCTAATGAACTTTTAATACGGAGAATATGTAAATTCTGTATAAGTAATTTACTTGAAATTAATAAAACTTATAAGGAAGTTTTATTCCAATGATTTCTAGCGAAAATACAAAGGGCGCGAAGAGGCCTTTGTTACTAGAGAACCAGAGCAGTGTCAGACCGTGACTTGATCGTGTAACTGCAGGCTTAATACTGATGAGGCTTCCTGACGCTCTTCGAGGCGTCCTTACAGGGGGACTACCCGTCACAAAGAACTCGTGATCAGGATATGATGAAATATACGCCTACTCAACTTAATACTTGGCGCAAGAACACCTAGCGGATGATTTGAATTAAAACTATTCACTGCACATAATAAATATGCTGGAAAAAACACTTAGCTTGCGTGAACACCCACATTAACATTCTTGTAGGCATCCTCCCACGTTAATTCACTGAAGATCACTGCCGTATCATCAGCATAAGAATACGAGGCACCATTATACGCCTACTTCTTCAGATCTGTTTTATATATAGGCTATTAGATATGATTGGTCACAGAATTGCTATTGACATTTACTATTGATTTAATGTCCCTTAGCAATTGATTATACCATTATTTCAATCCTTTAGGCCTATAATTTAGTTTTTTCTCAAATAACACTAACATATATTTTGTTGAGTTATAATCATTCTGCATTCTTAATAAGTTATTTAATTTGCCCGACCTTTAGATAAAAATGTGCTGTATGATTCATGAGGGAAACTGTACTCTGTGGATGGAAAAAGAGTTCAACAGTGCAGGGAAATCCCTTTTTCCGAGAATAGTGTAACCTTGTTCTTCAAACTCTGCCTGCAGGCAGCATTGTAACAAAGCCTGGAATGGCCCCATAAGGCCAATGCTGCATTCTTAACATGAAACGGTCTATAGCAGTAACTTACTAGCTGGAATAGTCAATGCCATATCAATTAAAAGCCGAGACCCTGAAAAGTCTTCTTCATATTTGTTTAATGTTTCACTAAAGATTGATTGTTTGTGATTGAAAAAAACTAAATTTATGACCAATTTGAGTTCAGCTCCAATATTTTCCAATTGTTTCCGGTTTTCACTGTCTTTTAGTAGACCTATTTAGTATTTTAAATGCTAAAATCTAGAGGGAGCAAGACAAAATTCTGGGGGGCATCACCTTCTCTAGCCCACCCCTGGCTACGGGCCTGTAGAAGTCCTTCATAGATATCAAGGATATGACCCAAAAAGTATGAAATATATTAATGAATGCAGTGGCGGCCTCTGATCATGTTGCAGTGTTGCACAACGACCAGTTTTTAATGTAAAGAATATTTAGACTTTTTTTATTATAGTACTGCATATGCCTACTATTAAACTACTTCGAAATCGTCTTTGTGATAGGTTCTTATCGACTGAAAACATGCTACACCTGATATTTGACAATTTTAAGTCATTTAAACGTGTAAATGCGTGGAGGTCGTTGCATTAGAAAAGCCACGACTTGCTGCCTCATCTTGCCGGCTAGTAACGGGTGCGAGAGGCTTGACTGCGTGGTAATACTCCCGGGGTTTAAAGGTTTTGGTCGTCGTCTTCAGAATGCGAACAAGGCATGATTCTTGTCTTCACCGCTAGAGCACGTCGCGTCGGCTGCTGTCTGCAAGCAAGTTAGACCGCGAGCTATGAACTATGAAGTCCCTCACAGAGATGCCAATTGCCAATGTAGTCACTTTGTGGCAAAACCTATATTGCTAATTTCATCTATCTATTAGACACTAAACTAAACTCCCTGTCTCTACATCCCTAGAGGGACTAGGCCTATTATCCGACATCCTACTTCTCAATCAAGTATCTCCTCAATTTGTATCAGGAGGCTGAGTACACCCCATTCCAGACCTCCCTACTTCAGAAAAATTCGATTAAGTACCAGGGAACGAACCCAACCTAATGTTTACCCACTTTCCCATGAGCTATGAAATTTGGCAGCTTTTAGCCTACAACCGACGGAAAGTTCCAAAAAGTTCAAAATTTTATTTTTTTACCCTCCAAAAAGAAACTTCGAAAATGTTTACAAGCAATAATGTTAACCCACTTCCACATGAGCTAGAAATCTGAAATTTGACAGACTTATGACTTTTAGCATGTAACCGACGAGAAAATTCCAGAATGTTCTAAATTTAAATGTTTACCCCCAAAAAATCTTAAAGTCGTTCCGCAGTTTTTTTAACGTTTGGTATGGCTAAGTAGTTATTATGGGCTACGGCAGTCTAAATGCAATGAATGTATCTCTTCGATAAAGTGTCAGTTTTAAAAAAAAAAAAAAAAATCTTAGAACCACACAGAGAGGCAGAGCCCCACTGGGAGTTTGGAGGTAGAGCCCCGAACGAACAAAGCTAGTATTTATATTTAAAAAATGATGGAACATATACAGTGAAGCAACTATAATATAATAATTACAATTTGAGTTGAACTTAGACACTTATGCTTCACTTACCAACTTTTTGGTACAACATGTTTCAAGGAACCTTGTCCCCATCCTCGGCTACGTGTCCAACTGACAAGCCCTGCTTTTGAAGGTCATGAAGTGTCCCTGGTGGTGGTTTTATGAACTTCTTGATGAGGTTCTCATCCTCTGGTATTTCGAAATTCATGAGATTCCTATCAAATTTCTTTATATAGATTCTCTCCCAGATGTCCAGTTCTTTTGGTTTGCTTACTGATTTTAACAATTTTGGTTCTCTACAAATTCTGTGGTCATTTTCCCAAGAATGCGTTGCAACGGCCGATTTTTCCAACTGACAATATTAAGGTTTCTCATGTGTTCTTTAAACCTAGTCTCAACATTTATTTTTGTTTTTCCTATATAAATCTTGCTGCAGTTAGTACAATTTATCTGATAGATCCCTGATTTCTTTCCAGTAGGTATATCATCATTCTGTTTGGATTGAATCAAATTTTTTATGCTGAATCTGTTGTGAGTGGCCAAAGTTATGTTATGATCCTTGAATATTTTTTGAAATTTCGGTGTTGCCCAGGGGCGGTGAGTGAACCTTTTGAACTTTGTTTTTTTCTCTTTCGGTAGACAATGTAGTAATTTTTCTTATATCTTTCTGTTTTTCAAATTTGGCTATTTTTTTATCTATTAGTCTTTTGTCGAAACCATTCATTTTAGCAGTTACTAGTATGTGATTGTATTCATTATTGTATTCTTCAACTGTAAGGGGAATGTTCACCAATCTGTGGGTCAGGCTATTGAACACTGCATGCTTATGTGGTATGGGGTTATGGCTATCTGCTTTGATGTAGTTTTCTGTATGAGTGGGTTTCCTGAATATTCCAAATTCTAATTTGCCAACTGTTCTTTTTATCTTCAAATCCAAAAAATTAAGTGTTTTTTCTTTCTCAATCTCGACTGTGAATTTTACAGAATTTTCTTGTAGATTTAATAGTTTTAGTGCATCATCAATTTGCTTTTCACTGACCACAGCAAAGACGTCATCCACATATCTATACCAATGTTTGAAAATGTATGGGAAAGACTCTGTCATGTGAGTTTCAAAGTGACTCATGAAAAGGTTTGCTAGAAATGGTGATAAAGGATTGCCCATCGCTAAGCCTGATTCTTGCTGGTATAGTTTATCATTGAAAGAAAAGAAATTCTGATCTATGCAGACTTTTGTGAGTTTTTCATATTCTTCTATTGTATCCTTTTCTAAGCCTATGTCTTTCAGCCAATTTTGCAGGTAAGTCATCACTTTGTATTTTGGTATGCTGGGGAACAAAGATTTTACATCGAAAGAAACCAGTCTGTCTTGAGGAAGCAGTTCTATGTCTTCAATTTTTTCTATTAATTCTAAAGAGTTTTTTATGCTGCGGGTCTTGAAATCAGGTAATGTTTGAAATTTCTGAGTCAACCATTTTGCCACATAATAAGTAGGGGTATTGATGTTATTGATAATAGGCCTCATTTGGTTCCCAACTTTATGAATTTTTGGTAGGCCATATATTCGTCCTAAAGTAGGGTTATGTGATTTCAATCTGTATCTCTCTTGTTTTGTGATGATTTTACATCCTTTCAATACCTCATCTACTGCTTTGATGCTTTTATTTAATGGGTTTGATCTCAATTCCTTAAATTCATTGCTTTCTAATAAAGTTTGCATTCTTTGTGTATAATCTTCCTGGTCTAATATAACTATCTTATTCCCTTTGTCTGCCTTTGTATATACCACTCCCTTTTTATTCAGTGAATTTAATAATTTTTTGTGGGTGTTCTTTCCGAATTTCGTCTTTTCAATCTCTTGTAGGATTGGTTCACATTTCTTCCTTACAATAGTTTTGTCAATCTCACTTAGGTCATCTATTGCAATTTCTATGTCAGCTACAAAATCGTCAATATTATTCGAAAAACCTACACAAGTTTTTAGTCCTTTATTTAATAGTTCTATTTCCCCTTTTGTGAAGGTTTCTTTTGATAGATTTACCACATTATCAATAGGATTGATAAGTGTCTAAGTTCAACTCAAATTGTAATTATTATACTAGTATTTATAACTTATATTATCAGGTTATGTATTTAATTCCTGTAAAACCACCCCCCCCATGACTGAGTGGTTACATTGCTCGCCTTCCACCGCTGGGACCCGGGATCGAATCTTGGTGGATCCATGTGGAATTTGTGGTGGACAAAATGGGGTTGGGCAGGTTTCCTCGGGGTACTTCTGTTTCCCCTGCCACATATTCCATCAGAGCTCAATTCATCATACTATGGCCATTGGTTGCAATAAAGGAATTATAATTCCCGTAAAATAGTGCAACACCCTGTTCCTACACCCACGATCCGCCACTGAATGAATGAGACTTCGTGCCCTGAAAAGTCTTATCGACTGTGACCAGGTTAGAGTACATGAAGTTTTGATTTAAATGCAGACATGCTACCTCTACACCATCGAGGCTGAAAAATAGTTGGAAAGCAAGTTAATTATTGCTACCTAGCTCTTAGACTTTGTTTTTAACCATTGAAATGTAGGATGATTTTTAATGTGATTTTGTTTTCTGTATAATTGGTAAAATGGAGTAGCCTGGTTCTTAATTGTTTCCTTTAATTAATGCACTAAAATTATATAATAGAAGCTTTGTAATATATTTTGTCATGCATTTTCCTGTGATTTAAAATGCTTTTTTCTTCTTCTTTTTTTCAGGAACCACCAATTAGAGAAGCTTCTTTAAGAACAATTGGAAATATTGCTGAAGCTTTACATCCAAACAGAAATACTCTGCATATTATTCTGCAGACCAGGACTGAAATATTATTTCTAACTTTAACTCAGTTACGTCCACAGTACAGTAATATTGGACTGCACAGTAGAAGATTAGAGCTTTATCCTCTGGTCCTCAAAGTAGCTACAGCTCTTGTGTATCCTTTTCAAAACAGTGCTCCTTGCAGAGATTCACTTAGTGCAATACAGTAAAATCTCTTTTAATAGGCAAAAATTTATTGTGTTGCGTTTTAAGGATCTCAAATATATATATATATATATATATATATATATACATTCATATATTCTGAGTTTTCCCTCAATACAGAGGCTGTCCTCCAACCAAACAATACAAATTAAAACAAAGTATCCACATATCACATTTCAACACAATCAATGTACTTTTCTGAGCTTGTCATCATTTGTTAATGATCTGTCTCCATTTTTCTCTGTCCTGTGTATCTTCTTCCACTGCACCAACTCTTCCCATTGACATCTGTACATTGTTGATCCATGTAGTCGTAGGACGCCCTCTTCTTCTTCTCCTTCCAATTTCCCATTCAAGTATATATTTTGGTATCCTTCCTTCTTCCATCCTTCGTACATGACCATACCACTGTAGTCTCTTCCACTCAATAGTATTGTTAATGTCTTCTTCCACTTCCATCCTTCTTCGTATTTCTGCATTCCTTATTTTGTCTCTTCGTGAGACTCTGGCTGATCTTCTCCAAAAATCCATTTCCAATACATTCAGTTTGTTCATATGTTTTCTGTTCATTGTCCACATCTCTGCTCCATATAACACTATACTTTGCAATATTGACTTAAATATTATTGTCTTCGTGCTACAAATGGTGTTCCTGCTCCATAAGACTGAGTTCAACATTCCAATTACTTTCCTCCCATTATTTATCTTTTGATTGACATCCATGTCTGATGTTCCCCCTTTTTCTAAGATTGTGCCTAAATAGCAGAAGTTGTTAACTTTTTTTATTCTTTCCCCTTCGATGTATCATTCCCCCTTTCATCTGTATCATTGGTTAAGTATTCTGTTTTTTTATAATTGATCTTCAAACCCCATTCTTTGTATTCCTTTAATAGTTGGTTACACATGTAGTTGTCATCTTCTCCATCTTGTGCAATAACCACTTGGTCATCGGCGAAAAGTAAGTGATGTATATATTTTCCATCTGCTATTTCTAGTCCCATTCTGTTGCATTTCCGAGACCACTGCCTCAGACTAATATCTATATAAATTTTAAATAGTATTGGTGACATAGGACAACCTTGTAGTAGTCCTTTACTTGTTCTAAATTGTGGTGATAATGTATTTCCAACTTTGATCTGGCAATTATTATTTCTATATATTTCCTGTAAAACTTGAATTAGGGAAACATCTATGTTTGCCATGTGTAATGCCCTCCATAGTAATTTTCTGGGAATGGTATCGTACGCTTTCTCCAAATCTATGAAAACTTTTTATTTTTTATTTATTTATTTATTTATATTTATACAAAATATTTATACAAAACAAAACAAGACCACCCGAATGAGCATGCGCTCGTGCTCGGGCACAGTTCAGCCAATAGTCCAATATTTTCTCCTTTCTCTGTACATTTCTCTAAAATTTGTCGTAATGTGAATATGTGGTCTGTACAAGATCTACCTGCTGTAAAGCCACACTGTTCTTCTTGGGTTTGGAACATAGATTCTAACCTCCTTTGGATTACTTTTCCAACAATTTTCATCAGTGAGTTCAACACACAAATTCCACGATAATTTGAGCAGACTCTGCGATCTCCTTTTTTAAATATCGAAGTTATTTTTCCTAGTTTCATTTCATCAGGTATTCGATCTCCAGAGAACATTTTGTTCAAAAACTTTGTTATTAATTTTATTATTTTAGTACCACCATATTTCATAATTTCCAGATTAATATTACCTGGTCCTGGTGATTTCCCATTTTTCCCTGACATTATCGCGTCCATTACTTCCTTCTCAGATGTTTGTAATTCAATTCCTTGAAATGCATGTTCACTTTCTTCTTCTGCAAATTCCTCTCTGTCTTCATTTAGTAATTTTTTGTAATAATCTTCCCATTCCTGTAATGATATTATTTGGAGGTTTGCTTTTCTTTTGGTTTCTTGCCGAAGTCCTTTAAGTACGGACCAGGCCTCTTTTGATCTTCTGAAACTTAACTTACTGTTCACATCTGCGCAAGTTTTTTCCCAGGTTTCATTTTTTGCTTTCCTTATTTTCCTCATAACTATGTTCTTCTTTTCTTTGTATAACCATCTTGTTTCCTCAGTCTTAATGTTTAACCAGGTGCTGAAGGCAATCCTTTTTTCTTGGATGGCTTGCTCTATCTCTTCTGACCACCATTCTGTTTTCTGTTTAAGATTCTTATGTTCTTTTTCTCCTAGTACTTCTTGTGCTACTTTTATTATGTTTAGTTTTATATACTCATAAATTTCTTCAGCGGATCCATCAAATGTTTCGTCTAATGTATTATCCATTCGACAGGTAAGTAATTTCCTTATGCTTTCATCGTGTAAGCTGTCGATATTAAGGTTTTTATCTTCACTTTTTTCCTTCCCATTAATTCCAGGTGAAGCTTCATTACTGTTTCCTTTATTTCTCCATGGCCAGAAACATTTCATTTTTAACAAATAGTGGTCTGATCCACACTGTGCACCTCTATATGTTCTTACATCAGTTGCTTTAAATGTACTATTTTGTTTGATGATAATATAATCAATTATGGATCGAAGTTCCCTAGTGTTCTGCTGCCAGGTGTACTTGTGGATGTCCTTGTGCTGAAAAAATGTGTTGGTAATTTGTAGATTGAATTGTTCACATATATCAATTAGGCATTCTCCATTATCATTGCATTCTATTTCACCATGCTTTCCCACCACTGGAGAGGAGTCTTGAACTCCTACTCTTGCGTTTAAATCTCCCATCATGATTATTTCTTTTCATCTTGGAATTTTTTCTATAGTGTCTCTGAGTGTTGTCCAAAATGTATCCTTTTCCTGGTCCCGCGTATTATTTGTTGGAGCATATTTACCAATTATGACCACCTCCCTAGAGAATAAGGTCATTTCGACTGTGATAATTCGTTTGTTTATGAATTCCCAATTAGTGATGTTCTTCCTCAACTTCTTGTTAATCATGATAGACACTCCTGCCTTAGCTCTTGTTCCTCTTGATACCCCGCTCCAAATATGTATGTAGTTGTCTAATTCTTCTTCTCCTTTACCTTTTCGTTTGGTTTCTGATAGTACTGTAACATCCATTTGGAATGTGTCAAGCTCTGAAGGAAGCATATTGATTTTAGTTGAAATGCCCTGTACATTCCAACATCCAAATATCATTCTCCGTTTTTCATCGCCAGTCCTTCGTCCGAAGTTCCAATATTTCCGAGGCATATCGTTTGGTTTTTTAGCATTGGTATATTTTTCTGATGAGCAGGGAGCTGGCCTGGTGCATCAACCCCCAACCTGGAGGACCAGGTAATTTTTTGTCAAGGTTGTCTTCCTCTACCCTTTGATAAGCCAATATCTAACTACAAATCAGCAGCTGCTAGTTTTGGTCCACCCGGGGTATTTTATTTCCCCGGTACCCACCATATCTGGTGAGCATTCCCCTATCCGCCACCTGGGGAGGCGCCCGATGGGAGACTAGCAACTCCACACGGGGGGAAAAAAAAAATTATTTTTTTTATTTATTTTAAGTCTACTAAACTAAAAAAAATGAGACTAAGTTCTTCTGGATATAAGATTTATGGATAACTGAATATATGCTCATATTTTAAATAAAATAAATTAGAGAAATAGCCTACAATGTTGTGACATTTGCTGGTCAAGTTTATTCATCTGCTGATCATAACCATGTTAATAATTTCATGTAATAAAGAACAATAATGTAAATCCTAAGCATCAGGAAACCAAATTTAAGAGTAGGCTACTCACATAGAATATGTTGATAAAACAGCTGATTTTTAACACTGTGCTGTTCGTATTTATTCTCAACGCCATAACATTTATTCTTAATTTTCAGGTACTTACAGTTTTCTTGCTATCTCATCCCGCCGTGTCATCTTCTCATGTTTATTTATGTTTAATGGTGTTTTTCCATTGCTCTTTTGTTCTGCTTAATCTTGACCTCTTATGTTCTATACCAGTGTTTCTCAACCTTTCAGTATTCGCGGCCCAGTTTTCAATCATAATTTTCATCGCGCCCCCCCCCCCCCACTTACAATAAAATGTATACAACAATAATGCATTCTGATTATTTTGGAGGCCCCTGAAATCGAGAATCTTTTCCGCACTTTGTAAAGACATGGGTTCGGTGCATTCACAGTTATTATTTTATTGCGAGGCAAGATGGTTATCACGTGGGAAATTTTTACATGTTTATGAATTAAGAGAATAAATCGCCATTTTTCTAGAAGAAGAAAACAGACTGGAAGCCGAGAATTTTCACGATGGTTTATTAGTGATGAAATTAAGCTACTTGGTCGACATATTCGAGAAATTAAATATCTTGAACCTTCAACTCCAAGGAGCAAATACACATATGTTGGATACGAGTGATAAAGTTAATGCTTTTTTGTAGAAAATTGGATTTGTGGAGCAGAAATTTAAAGCAAAAAAACCTAACAATGTTTGCAAATATGGATGATTTATTAAAACTTACAAGGCTGAAGAAGAACATGTAAAAGTTGTTTTTGTAACCATTGAAAATCATTTAGCCACGCTAGAAAATAATTTTAAAAAGTATTTTCTTGCAGACGATAACTTGATAGAAAGTTGCGAGTGGGTGAGGGATCCATTTCATAAGACTCCCGAAGGACTTTCAATTGGTGAAGAAGAAAAATTCATAGACTTCACGACAAGTGGCGAAACCAAAAAACAATTTAGTGATAAATCACTATTTGAATTTTGGGCAGCAGTAGATGATGATTTTTCTGCACTAAAAACCAGAGTATTTCGCATTCTATTGTCATTTTCAACATCCTTCCTTTGCGAAACTGGATTTTCTGCTTTGGCTTCGTTAAAGACAAAATATAGATCTCGGCTAAATATAGAAACAGAACTGAGAGTGGCTATTTCTAATATTGAGCCTTCCTTCGAAAAACTTTGCTCTGCAATACAGGCCCAAGGAAGTCACTAATAATCATTTAATTTGTTTTTAATTTAGTATGTTTTGATAAAGTGAGTTTTTATTTAGTAAGTTGTTTTACTTTTTTTTTAATATGTCGAAATCTATTTTGTTTTCTATGTGTATGTTTTTCTGTCAGTTAATAATTTTTTTAAATAATATTTTCTCTTGGATATTCTCGCGCCCCCCCTAGGGGTCGCGCCCCACAGGTTGAGAATCGCTGTTCTATACCATAATATTATATTTGTTTTGGCTGTGTTCATTTGTTCTGGTGTTCATATTTTTTGCTGCTCCTGCTGTGTGAGCCTGCAGCAGTCAGTTGCAGACTAGTGAAGTGTTCAGACCTATTCTTGGACTGGGGAGTTTCCATCCTTCCTGTTCCTAGGCCTACATCGTTGAAGGTATATGCATACTTAAGTTTCTTTCTTTTTAATTTAATTTCTTAGTTCTTTTTTTCTGGTTGGTTTTTTATTGCTTTGGTTTTCTTTCTTTTCAGATTTTATGTTGAATTCAAGTCCTGATATTCACCCTCCAGTTTTATGTTATTTTTGCTTTCATTATTTTCTTAGTTAAATTCAGTGAAAGTTTGCCATACTGTTTGTTCTTTGGTTTTATTTGTTCAGTTTGATGAGATGAGACCGACCACCAACATGGTTAGCTTTTTATAATTTTATCAAGCCAGTGTTAAGTGATTAATTTTAGGATTTTCAATGCCAGGTTTAAGCAATTAAATATTGTTCCTGTTCACTTCTGTGTTTAGGTTATTCATGATCAAATTGTTACTGTTGCCAAATACTACTAAATTGTTACAAATTCACTGTTTCCATGTGTTATCCTTTAAAATGGTACACCAATTGTTATACAAATCACTAAACCTCTGGAAAGTTATGTTTATAAGAATTTAAAGGGTATTGGCACAACACTTTTTGAATATTTGTTTATTTACAGTATTGGTAAAGAAGCTTTCAAAAACCGTTAAAGTAGGCAATTAAGTAATCTTCTTAATCTCTAAAAATTTGTTACAAAATGTTATGTTACTTCTTGAATTATGCTCTAAAGTTTTAATGCTCTGGCCAAGAAGGATAAATTACATTACGATTCTTACTGAAGCGATATGTAAGTAGGAAACTTAATCAAAACATGGTGCTAATAAACTGTTTTTAAGTTGTGGATTTTTTTTAAGAAACTGTCATAGATAATGTGGTTTTTTTCGTGTTTTTCTTAACTCAGAATAGTAAATTGCCACCTGCTCTCACATCAGAAGAGCGGGTATCAGTGTTGAAAACATGTTTTGACAGAGTGTACAGTGCTGCTGCTGCTGTAGGAGGAGATGGCAGTCCTGAGGAACCTGCAGAAGATGTAAATAACTCTGTGGATGCGGGATGGGCAGAACACATGACTAACATTCTCTCTTGTTTAAGTAAGTTCACCATATAATTACAGTCGAACCTGTATTAACTTACTCGAATTTTCAATTTTTTGAAGTAATTTCTATTTCCCGAACAAAATCCCTATAATTACCCTTTGTATTGGTCTCTTTAAGTCAAATTTCTACAACTCGACATTTTCTATATCTCAAAGCTTAAATTATATCTTTAACACTTAAATGAATTCTATAACTCGAATACTTATTTATAAGGGCATAATATTATCATAAAGATTCGGTGTAATATAAGATAACGAATACTGAATTCAGCGTGAAGTCTAGAGCAAACTTCCTAGATCTTGTAATTTTACAACCCCATCTAAGAATGTTGTTAGCCGGTCAGGTATTGGACAAAGGTATACCATTGAATGGAAAACAAGGAAGTTGGTGCATTGACCTTGGAATTTTTACTGTCCATCAGTAACACACTGCACAGATGCAGTTTCAGATGGGGGTGTTTCATTGCCTAAAATTGCTAGGGTGAAAGAAAAGAAAACCTTGAAGATTCAGTAGTAGCTTTGTGTTAAACAGCGTATTCAGTTAACACTAACTGTAATGGAAAAAACAAGTGAGCTGCAACCACTCGAGAGCCCGAAGTGTGGTCTACCCTCCAGGAGCAGCAAACCAACTACAAGGCATTCCTGGTGATGGATTCCGAAGTTATTGTTGCATCAGGGGAAGAAATGGTGAATGCAATAAAGCATCATGAAGATTCTGATGTAAACGCTACGAATTTTCAATCAATCATTCCAGGCGTTACAAATTCTAAGAATGTTTATAAATGTACAGCCATATATGAGCGTGTGTTTATATTGTTAAACGTAGTTGAAAACTTTGTGGAAGAAGCTCAAGAAAAAAAGTCAAGCAGAAGAAAATTACAGACTTCCTGAAGTCATAAAAATGTGGTTCCCTTATAAACAATACAGTATTTTGTTATAATTTTAATTACACTATATCATTAATTAGATTAAGAAATAAATTTTTCTTTCATTAAGGTCAATGTTTTCATTCAAGAAAAGGTAAGACTATTTAAGGGCCTGTATTACCACCTGCCGACAATTCCTCCCAATACGTGACTTCCAGATAGCTTAACTGGAAGATGCCTTGTAATACCACCGCTGAACTGCTAGCGGCAAGAACGCAGTAAAAATTTGTAAAATGGTCTTTACCTTGTTGAGCAGAGAGGTGTGTTTGTTGTAGTTCGGTAGTCCTCCGCTAGGTGCGGCAGCTCGGATTTGTATTTGTAAATTAAATTACATAATAACACATTGTTTTAAGTGCATTAATCGATTTGTGCAATTCTATTTCATTCATATGTGAGCCTAAAATGACATTTTTGTGCAAATTAAACCTTCCAACATCAATTCTGATATTCAGGTGGCCAGAAAGGTTCGGAGTGCTGCCATCTTGTTTCAACCAAGATTCCCTAACTAGCAGTTGGTACTTTGTCAGCCACTCCATCCTCTTGCTAGCTTATCTGGAAGTTGTCTTGCCAGACAGATTTTGTCAGGAAACCATAATACGCAATTCTTGGCCAACTTCCAGATAGGTTCTCTATCTGGTAGATAAATATGATATCAGGTGGTCGTCATACAGGCCCTTAGTGTAGTTTTAGGCCTACAGCAATATTCGTGTTCTCTACAACTCAAATTTTTGATAACTCGAATTTATTTTTGCATCCTCTAGTGATTTGAGATATTGAGGCTCGCCTGGTTGATTACAAAAACTGCACAGGTCAGGAATTAAAAAAAAAATAATAATCTATCTGTGGCCTTGTCGTGTTTTTGTAGAAGCAAAATACCAAATTTGCAAAATATTATTTATTGCAAAATAGTACAGATTTTAACAGCTTGTTCCTTTGGTAGAAACAAAAAATAATAATAATAATAATAATAATAAAAAAATCATTGGGAGATTGGAACTAAATGTAAACTTGGAATGATAATTCTTTCACACTGGCCGTGTATAGGCTAAGATGGCTAGTGTAATCATATACAATTCAGTATTTATAAGAGTGCATATAGAGTTAAGATATTGCAATTAGCATTCTTAAATTATTAATATGGTGGCTAAATAATTTGTATAGCATTTTGCTGAATGGAAATGGACTTGTCCAGTTTCTTAAGAAACACTTGATTTTCAATTAACTTTTTCTTGGGACCTGTCTTGATTTTTAAGAAAAAAATTTTACCCCCAGGGCCCTATTTCATAAAACTCTACAGGTGTGACAAATACGACAATTATGTCAAGTCTGACAACTTTGTCAATATGTCACGACAAATTTATTTTTCATAAATATTACAACTTTTCCTCACATTACAGGCAAATTAATGTAAATTGTCAGACTAAAAGAACCCATTCCATAAACGCGACAATTTTATGTCAAACCTAAAGATTACTTTAGTACACTGTAGATGGCTCTCACATACATGTCTCAACATCGAATATGATACCTATGCAATCGATTATTACTATCGAAAATAATTGAATTATATTTCTCTTTTAATACAAAGTCACTGAAATTGAAAGTTAATGTTAATGTTAATTTATTGTCACATATCGTTTACATTTGTTCAGCTTTGGCTGGTAAACTGGTGACTCGTCAAATTGTGCTTACTTGCTAAGTTACAGACTAGGAATATTCTAGCTTAGGCCTATTCTATATTACTTAAAAATCAATGATTACAAATATGGAAAATCTAACATTGATGTAATTCTTTCTTTTTTCTAATGCTATTAATAAGTGCCTAATAATGGAATGATTTCTTTTGCTAGTTTTTTATTAATTATATGTTAATTTCATCTTCAAGAAATTCTCTGATTGAGTAATATGTTCTTTGCAATAACCAGTTTTTAATTTTAATTTTGAATTGTCTGCTATTTAATGCTTTTGTTTCGTTTGATATTTTATTATATGCTTTTATGCCCATGTATTGTGGGGTGCGCTCTAGGAGGGTTAATCTATGGGAAGGGAATTTTAACAAGTCTTTGTTTCTGGTGTTGTGTTCGTGAGTATGTTGTGTGTTGTATTGGTCAAAATTAATGGGTACATGAGTTAGAAGCTCTAGTAAATATATTGAAGGAAAAGTTAGTATTTGTAGATCTCTAAAGAGTGGCCTGCATGATTCCCTGTAGGATGAATGGGTCATATTTCGTATGATTTTTTTTTTTAATTTTGAAGATGCTTTTCCATTCGCTGCAGTTTCCCATTATTAATTATTCCATAAACCAGTACTGAATGAAAATAGCTGTAATAGACCATTTTCCTTATTTTCATGCTTGTTATATCAGCCAGATATGTCATATTGAAGCAGGCTTTGTTTAGTTTTTTCATGATGTATTGCACATGTTCTTTCCAATTTACGTTGTTATCTACAATTATACCTAATAGCTTGGCAGAGTTTTGTATATTTATATCAACATATTTCATTAAATCTAACTCCATATGGGATTTTGATTGGGTTTTAAATAACATTAAATTTGTTTTATTAAGTGCCAGTATGGTACTTTATGAGATTGTGTGGTGGACGAAAAAATGTCTGTCCGTCTGTCTTGTCCGTCTGTCTGTCTGTCCGTCTGTCTGTCTGTCCGTGTGTCTGTACGCACCATAACTCAAATACGCTTTTTCGGATTTTCATGAAACTTGGAAAACACATTTATAATGTCCATGGGAAGAACCCTATTGATATTGAACCAAATCGGTTCACCGGTACCGGAGTAATGCCCAATTTAGTGCCTATTTTAATAGATGATGGCGCCTTTCTAATAGAAAGGCGCCATCACTCAAATACGCTGTATCGGATTTCCATGAAACTTGGTATACCCATTTATGACGTCCATGAGAAGTGCCCTATTGAATTTGAACCTAATCTGTTGACCGGTACCGGAGTAAAACCCAATTTAGTGTCTACTTTAAAGGCGCAATAACTCAAATATGCTTTATTGAATTTTCCTGAAATTTTGTATACCCATTTATAATGTACGTGGAAAGACGTCTACTGATATTGGACCAAATCGGTAGACCGGTACCGGAGTAAAACCCAATTTAGTAAATATTTTAAAGACGCGGTAACTCAAATACGCTTTACCGGATTTTTATGAAACTTTGTATACACATTTATAATGTCCATGGGAAGACGTCTATTCATAATGGATAAAATCGATTGACCTGTTTCGGAGTAATGCTCAATTTAGTGCCTATTTTATGGTAATATACGTATTCGAAAGAATTTATAAAAAAAAATGAAAATCAGTTATCTTGACAACATAGCCTATTGTTTTACTGTGATGTTATAAGGCCTTGGAAATTAAAATACAGGTAGCTATGACAAAAAACATATTAATTGACATGCGCTTATCCAACTAGACCGTTAAAATGACCCAGGTGGCCGAGATGGCAGACCTTTCTTCTTCCGTAAGCCCTGCTTAATGAATAAATCTGGAGCTTAACTTGGAAATCAATTAAAAAAAAACATATTCTGCATATCATAATTGCAGTCATAACTGATTAAACAAAAACATACTGGCACTTTGTTACATCAGTTTACCTGATTTTTATTAATGTTGAGTTTAAGTCCATTGGTTATAAACCATTCGTTTAAGTTTGCCATTGCTTGCGTGATACTTCTTCCGAGGGACTGTATATTATCCTCTTTCAGTAGTACTGTTGTATCATCTGCGTATTGGATTACATTCTCCTGTATATAATTTGGAAGGTCATTGGTATATAGAATGAATAGAAGAGACCCTAACACCGAGCCTTGTGGCACACCTGATTTAATTTCTTTCCATTCTGACTGTAATATTACTTTCCCATTGTCCCATCCTACTTTTTGTTTCCGATTTTTCAGATAAGATTCGAACCAGCTTAAGGAGGCATCATCTATTCCATATAGTTTTAATTTGCTTAGTAGTATTCTGCTCCACACAGTCAAAGGCTTTTGATATATCACATATTAATGCAGAAGTATTTTGTGCATTGTCTAGGGAAAGAAAAATATCGTTGATGAGTTTTATTAATGCTGAATTAGTCAAGTGTTTTTTCCTGAATCCATGTTGACTTGGATTAATTTGATTTTTGTTCTCTACGTATGTCATTAATTGGGCATGCACTATTCTTTAAAATATCATGGAAAAACTACATAGTAAGGATATTGGTCGATAATTTTTAAAATCTGGATCCCCACCTTTATGGACTGGTTTTATTACTGCATATTTCATCCTTTCTGGGAAAACCCCTGCTTCGAGAGATTGGTTTATAATTTTAGAAAGAGGGTCACAAATAGTTTATTTTACCTGTTTTATTAAGAAAGGAGTTACTTTGTTCAATCCATGGGATCTTTTTGGTTTTAGTGTATTTATAACATTTTTTATCACTGTTGGGGTTACTAATTCGAAATGGAAAGGATTGTATGGTCCCAATGAAGATGTTACTTTTAATGTGTTTGTTAGTGCTCTATCATGTGTTGTTGGGACGTCTCGTGTTCTATTCACTATGTTTATAAAGAAATCATTTAATGCATTTGCTGTATCTTCCTCCTCTATATCTTTCCCAGAATCATGTATTTTTGTGGCTTTTTTGTTGCTGCTTTGCTTTTCTATGCCTATCTCTTTCTTAACTATGTCCCATGCAGCTTTGGTCTTATTTTCAGAGTTTTGGATGTAATTGTCTATAGTCATTTGTTTTGCTCTCCGAATAACTTTTTTGTAGATTTTATTATATTTTTTATAGTAATTTATTATGTTTATATCTGTACTTTCCTTACTTTGGGTGTGTAATAGTCTTCTACGCTTGCTTGATACTTTAATCCCTTGAGTTATCCAATGTAATGAACATTTTTTAATTAGATGTGTTTTGGTTGTGAGTGGGACACATTCATTAAATTTTTGTATAAATGTTGTTAAAAATTTGTTATAGTTACTGTCTACTGAGTCTCTGTTATTGAATTGCCATGTTGTATTATTTAGGCTTTCTCTCAAACTCTTAATGTTTTCCTCATATATTCTTATTTGTTTGCTTTTGTTTGCCCTGTTATTATGTCTTGTGTTATTTAATGGCAATGTTATTAATAGAGCTTTATGATCTGAGAGTCCTGGTTCTACAGTGATTGCTTCTTCATTGCTTATATGATAGTTGGTTATTATATTGTCTATACAGGTTTGTGAATTGCTTGTTATTCTTGTCGGCTTAGTAAAGTTTAATATAAATCCATGAGTTTCAATAATGTTTATAAGAGATTGGGCAGATTTACTGTGGTTTAGATGGTTTATGCTGTTATTATTATTATTTGGTTCTGTCTGATTTGTCAGTACATTTATGTTGCAGTCTGTGGCAATAATTATCTTTTTTTTTAATTTCTTTTTTTAATTTAGTTAAAAGGCTTTCAAAAGCTTGTAGGAACGCTTGCAATGTAGTATAATATGGTACTCGGTAAATGGATATTATTATTGTGTCCAATTTTGTTATTTCTATTGCCGATAGCTCAAATACATAATCTTTGTTAAATGTCTTTAGGTCTTCTCTTGTTTTCATATCTAGTCCTAATAGATTATTTATTAGTAAGCAGGATCCCCATGTATATTAGTATTTCTGGTGTAGTAGTCTGCCAGGGTGTAGTTTTCTACATTGTTTAGGATGTGAACCTGGTCTTTATTCAACCAGTGTTCATTGATACTTATAACTGTGACTTTTAGGTTTTCGATTTCATTTAGAAATGTCGTAAGAGAATCAATTTTTGATTGACAACCTTGTATATTGATATGCATTAGCCTTAACTTTTGCATTTTTTCTTTGCTTCTTATATTTACAGTAACGGTCTCTTTTGCTTTACGGTTAGGCCTATTTATGGGTGGTTCTGCATTACTTTTAGATTTACAATTATGTTGCCTTCCTTTAACCTCTAAAGACTGAGTATTGGTCTGTTTGTTTATGTTGTGCCCTGGTGTATACCTGCATTATACCTTAGTATACCACGGATATACTGAATATCATTGTCATTGTTTATCCCATATTGTAACAGCAATGTTATAATTTAGGATATGGCAATGCATGGGTCAAGGAAATTATTATTAAGTTATTGAAAATTTGAGTTAAGAGAATTGCATACTTTTATGGATATTGCCTTAGAAGTCACATTAAAAAGGCAAAGATCACATCCCATAAAGGAAGTGAAGTATTATATTGCATTTATTGTCAGAACATTAGTACAGCAACATTTGCGTAAATATTATTGCAAATTGCTTAAGTAAGGTTAAGAAGAGCAAGCTTTTGATTGGTGGAAAATGATGTCACTATCTTTCTGTTGTTTTAGTGCAAGTTAAGCCTTTATTAATTTAAGGAAACACAGAGATTTCCATATTATGTTAATGCAAATAATAAGGCATTTGCATGCATAAAAGACGTATAGCACTTTTTTATGAAGCATTACTTCATTGTGACTTTTGACCATGGATCGGGCGTGGCAGACGCTGGCATATATTCTTGCCCAGCGCAACCCTCATTCTCATTATTACCTTCAACTTAGTGGATTCAAGTTGTTAGTCTACGAGATGGTTTTCTCTTCAAGGGGGAGAGAACACAGACCAGTTGAGATGGCAGAGCACTTCATATTATGTAAGTTTTAACACAGAAACATTTTACACTTATAATTAGAATAAACATGTAGAATTTATTTACTGTTTTATTTGAAGAACATAAGACATAGCAGTCACTGAAAATCCTTTACCTTTCAGAAAGCATTGATTTGAATTTAAATATTTTATTAAGTAAGTAAAGTAAATAATGGTGTCAGAGAAATAATATAATTTTGTAGAAGAAAGTAAAGTTAGGTAAAGAAGATTTAACGAACGCACTGCTGATCGCAAGATTTTCCTGACAAGGGACGCCCCTAGGCGGGCCCCCAACAGTGGTGTCAGAAGTGGGATACTTACCGCGAGTAAAATTAATATTTTGGAAATGACTCTATGATCTCATGTTCTTGAAAAATGTTAGAGTGTGTGTGTAGGTGTAGGTAGAATATTTTTTTTGTGTTGTGTGAAAATTGGTTAGAATATTGAGGGCATTATTTTAGTTGAGGTAATTAAGCTTCTTGAAGATTCTCTGGATTCCAAGTGCGTGTAGGTTAATCGAGTTAGGATTAACAAATTAATTAATATCCAGTGACAATTAAATAAATCAAAATGCCGCTAGACGAAGATACTAGGCGTGCTTTAGAGGAACGTAATAATAGAGTAGCAGCATTAACCGCAGCAAACCAAGCTCTGCAACAGAGACAGGTAGTACAGGTAGCCCGACAGAAAGACTTAACGGCATGTAGTGCGATAAAAGAGTGGAGTGGCTCAGCTGGTGGGTTACCAGTTAAAGAATTTTTCAATAATGTAGATGCAGCAGCAAGTATGGGAAATCTTGAAAATGCAGACAAAAAGCAAATAGTAAAACTTAAAGTAGCAGGTCCTGCAGCAGAATTTTTGCATTGCCGCCCAGATTTAATCTGCAACGAAAGCTCATATGATCAGTTGAGGGCAGCTTTCGAGGACAGGTTCAAAGAAAAATTACCTGATAATTATTATTACACTCAGTTGCAAACGGCAACACAGAAGGAAGGTGAAAGTCCCGAAGCATTTGCGGATAGAATTAAAGCACTCAGCATTAAGACACTTAAGCCAACTGATGATGCACAGGAAAAGCGTATTTTAGCAGAGGAAGCTGAAAGACGATTATTAGCAGCTTACGTTTCTGGATTAAGGGGAGAAGTCGGAAAGCAGGTTCGACTCAGATTACCTCGTACAATGCATGAAGCAGTGCAATTGGCAGTTACTACTGATAATTTAGAACAGAAAGACTCAGGATCTTCCGGTGCAAAATCTGAAGCCCAGCCTAGAAATGTGTTTACCATGTCTAACGTAACATGTTATAATTGCGGAAAGAAAGGTCATACGTCCAGGACTTGTCTTAAACGACAACAGAATCAAAGTAACGCAAGCAATTCTACCCAGCAGAAAGCTAATGCTAATAAGAGTGGTATTAATCATCCAAAACAGGCAAGGAAACAAGTAGAATGTTCTTATTGCAAGAAAAAAGGGCATTTAGCTAGGGATTGCAGGAAAAAGAAGTACGAGAATTCTAAGGAGCAGAATGTCTCATCGGGTTTTCAGAACGCCTCGTCGGGAACCCCGTCGACGAGGTCAAATTGGACGTAATTGAAACAGATTTACCCACGGAACTCATGGTCACGGCTATGGTCAATGGTAAAGCTAAGGAATTCTTAGTGGATACAGGAGCGACTGTATCAGCAATAAAACCAGGTGTTTCACAGGGAAATTTATTAGAAACTGACGTCACAGCTAAGGGGGTATCAGGAAAAGGACTTCAAGTAGATGGGTTCCAGTTATTAAACTTAGAGTTTGCGAATGGAGAAATATATTCGCATAAGTTTATAGTGTGTCCAATTGAAATAGAACAAGACGGAATATTAGGTCTTGATTTTATGTATCAAAACATGGTTAACGTAGATGTTTTGAACCGCGCACTTATCACGCGAGAAGGGATGATAAATCTGTCGCAGCAGCCGCTGTGTACTGACACTAGAAGCGATGGAATCGGATTAGCTACCCGAAATAATCCACTTACCATACGAATGGGAATAAAAGTAACTTCTGTGATATCTTACACGGGCAGGTGGAAACGTCAGAGAATAGTTCTAGCAACAGTCTCAAATCTCAAAATGAAAATCGTGGTGTTTGTCCAGTTTATACTGCACGTAAACTGACAATTCCTCCAAGATGTGAAGCTATGATCGTAGCGTAAACAAATAGGAAGTGCACAATTACCTATAATTTGTCCCTAGAACAAGGAGAAAGTATTTTTGAACCTGAAGAGCAAGGTATAAATGGGATTTACCTAGCTAGATCGCTTAGTGATAGGGAACAGAGATGTAAGAATAAAATTCCTGTGAAAGTAATTAATTGTTCCAGTGAAACAATAGAGTTACCGAAAAATAAAAGAATAAGTTACATCTCAATCTATAACCGTGTAGATCCAGGCACGATGAGTACTCCGGATGCTGTGGGTACGAATAAACAAGATGACGTCAATTCGCAGAATGATGAAACAGCACGAACAACACATACGCATACAGATTCAGATCTAGAAAGAAACGATAAAAGTCATGTAAATGTGTTGACTCCGATGAGTTCGGAATGCAACTTAGGTTTACTCGAAACAGTGAAATTAGATCACTTAAGCGAAAGTGACAGACAGATAATACGGGAAGTATTAGAAGAATTTATAGATGTGTTTCACGACCCAAGAGATAGTAAAATAGGATGTACAAATAAAGTGAAACATAGAATAAATACAGGGGATGCGCCCCCAGTAAAGAAAAACCCCTATCCCTTACCACATAAGTATAAAGAGAAAGTAAAAGAGATGATAGACGATATGTTGGATAAAAATATTATTAGGCCTTCAGCAAGCCCTTGGTCAGCTCCAATAGTGCTAGTTCCGAAGAAAAGTCCGGATGAGGAAGACCGGATAAGGTTCTGTACGGATTTTAGAGGTTTAAATTCCGTAACGCATGGAGATACTTACCCTTTACCAAATATCAATAAAACATTTGAAAGTCTGGCAAATACAAAATATTTTAGTAAGCTCGATTTACACTCAGGGTTTTGGCAAGTAGAAATACAGGAAAAAGACAAAGAAAAGACTTCGTTCTGCAGTCCATATTGAGCGTTTGAATATAATAGAATGGCATTTGGTTTAGTGAACGCACCTTCTACGTTTAGTCGTTTAATGGATGGTGTACTAGCAGGGTTAAAAGGAATATCCTGTTTTGTCTATTTAGACGATGTCATTTTATTTTCCACATCCATTGAAGAACATGCAGATAGACTGCGTGAAGTTTTACTAAGGTTAAGAGAAGCTAATTTAAAAGCTCATCTTTTAAAATGCAAATTTGCTTTGGATCAAATTGAATATTTAGGTCATATTGTAAACCGTGAAGGAATTTTACCAGATCCACAAAAGATACAGGCTATAAAGAATTATCCTATTCCCAGAACGCCAAGAGAAGTTAGATCATTTTTTAGGCCTTGTAGGATATTATCGTAGGCATATAGCGAATTTCGCTCATATAGCAAAACGTTTAACAGAATTCACTAAAAAGAGTACAGATTATGTTTGGGAAGAAAGCCAACAAACCGCGTTTGATACTTTAAAAGATGCATTATGTCACGAGCCGGTATTAAAATACCCAGACTTCAAGAAAAGATTTATCTTGACCAGCGATAGCTCGGGTTACGCAATCGGTGCCGTGCTGTCTCAGATGAATGGTGACGTAGAGCATGCCATTGCATATGCGTCACGAGTGTTATCTAAAAGCGAGCAGAATTACTCTACAACAGAACGAGAATTATTAGCACTTGTATGGGCTACTAAGTATTTTCGCTGTTATTTATATGGTAATGAATTTACTGCAATAACAGATCATGCCGCATTGAAAAGGTTACTTAGTTTAAAAGACCCTAGTTCGAGACTCTTGCGTTGGACTTTAAGACTTTCAGAATTTAAATTCACAGTCCAATATAGGCCCGGGAAAAAGATAAACCATGCAGATTCGTTATCTCGAGCGTATGTAAATTCTTTATACTTTAATAGTGATGTAAATGTGGTAAGAAGCAACCAGATAGCAGAACCTCAGTATTGTAAATGGTTAGAAAACCCAGAAAAATTCCAACTAGACGATAACGGAATTTTGTTTTTAGTAGAAAATGGGAAAGAACCGAGGTTGGTTGTTCCAAAGTGTATGAGGAGAAATATATTAAAGAATGTTCATGATTCACCGATAGGTTCCCATCAAGGTCAAAGAAAGACAATAGAACTGTTAAAACGCAGATTTTATTGGCCAAACATGAAAGCAGAAATAGAAGATTATATTGCTAAATGTTTTTCATGTAACAGTCGGAAAACAGGAAAACATCCCGTTGCTCCATTATGTAATTTTGAACCAGTTTTACAACCTTTTGAATTAGTAAGTTTAGATGTTGTTGGTCCATTGCCTAAAACTTCAGCAGGTAACATATATTTACTAACATTTATGGATGCATTCAGCAAATATACTGAAGCGATTCCTATTCCAGACCAAACCGCTGAAACAATAGCAAGAGAGTTTGTATATAACATTTGTCGACATGGAACGCCATTTAAATTACTCACAGATCAAGGACGAAATTTTACGTCAAATTTATTCAAAGAAGTTTGTAAATTATTGCAAATCGAGAAAATACAAACGTCACCATACCACCCCATGACTAATGGCATGGTTGAGCGTAGTCATCATACATATGCGGATATGCTTTCGCATTTTGTACGAAAAGATCAAAAGGATTGGGGTTTGTGGATACCTATAGTAAAGTTAGCATATAGAAGCACACCTCATACTATAACTGGATATTCTCCTTACTATTTATTACATGGAAAAGAAATGAAACTTCCATTTTCTTATGATATATCTCCTAAATTTTCTAGAAACGAAACAGGGAATGATCATGTAGATACTTTAGCAGAAAAGTTAGAATACGCGTATAAAATTGTGAGAAACCGTATTCAAAAGGGAAAAGAAACTCAAGCAAAACAGTATAACAAAAAGGCAAATGTTCGTTATAGGTCATTCAAAGTAGGAGACAAAGTATTGTTACATTCTACGGCCACAGTTAAAGATGTAACGAGGAAGTTATCTAAACCGTGGTTAGGTCCATTTACCGTTGTAGAAAGATTAAATGAAGTAAACTATCGTATTATGTCTAAAAATGGAAAGACACAAGTAATACATGTTAATAGGATTAAACTGTGTCCTATAGGGGAAGATGTTGTTTCCGGAAAAGAAACCAGACTATATGAAGACGGAGACAGTGATACATCCACGTTGGAAATACTTCATGAGAAGCCTAATGTTATGAAAAAAGCAAATGAAAGAAAACCTACCGGAACGGCTAGGACACAACAGCAGCAGCAGCCGGTGGAAGAATATTGGTCGTCAGATGACGAAAAGCCTCTTAGTCAGTTTGTGTACCGCCACAGGGACGGCGATGAAAAAGAAGACAATGACAGTTTTTACAGTGAGGACGGAATCCCGTTGATGAAGTTACGAGACAGGATACAACGGAAGAGCGCTCAGGTAGATATATCTCCCACTAATAAGAAATCCGACCATAAGCACGTGCACCACGACCATGAGACCCCAGAAAATAGTAAGACTCCTAAAAAGAAAGAAAATGTTAAAGTTACAGGAACTCCTGAAAATAAACATAAGTTTAGTGTTCGTAAACCCCATGTGAGGTACGGATTCGAGAATGATGTGCACTGGAGTAGTGAGGACAGGACTCACGGGAAGGAACTCCCAAGAAATAGCGAAACTCCAGTAAGAAATAAATCCCATGAGATTAGGCAAGGCGAGTCACGCATAAATACGGAACCACTCAATTTAGGTCGCGGATATGAACGCGAAAACAGTAATGAAACTAGTTTGCAATTAGAATCGCGAGAACGTGCGGAATCCCAGGGATACAGAGAATTTCAAGAACGCACAGAAGATGAAATTAGTAATAATAATGAATCAAGCAACTCAGGGCAAATCATAACAGAACCCAATAGCAATAGCGTACCCCAATGTCGTTATAATCTCAGATCGAGACAAATATTTTGACTTGTTTACAGGGAACGTAATACTGATGACAATTACGTATGGACAAGGACTTAGTAATTCAGCAAGAGAAGAGACGACTAAGCTTAACAAAGGATTGGTATTTATTAAGGAAAAATATATTTTTCTTTCAGGAGATAAGTGGAAAATTGTTATGGATTTTAGACTTGATACTTATTATGATATTTTAAGTAATGTAACTGAAAATGTTAATTATTTTCGAGAAACAGTTAACAGTCCAGATTTTATGAAGATAGCATTGTTTAATACATTAGCATTTAAATCACGCAATGCCATTAGAATTGCGATACGCAGAATTGATCAGGAAATTCGAAGAATAACTAATAAGTTAGACGAGATCAGTAACGAATTATTTCATTCAGAAATTAGAATTAAGAGAGGTTTATTTAATTTAGGAGGATCAATTTTAAAATTTCTTTTGGGATCGATGGATAATTCAGACCTCGAGAGGATAGATGCTCAGATAAATACTATTAGCAGCAATAAAAATCAAGTAACAGAAATTGTGCAAGAACAACTTTCGTACATGCAGAAAATGGACGAAAGGGTTGACCAAAATAGACGCGATCTTCAAGAATTCGCTAAATATGTTAATAAAACAATACGCGCTTTGGATAATTTAATAGAAGACGCTTCGCTTGAATTTAGTGTAATCACTCAAAGCCTTAATATTCTTGCAAATTTACAATTTATCGTAGATACATTAAAAGAGTTAGAACATCATTAAAGGAAACATTTATGCAAATTATGATCCAAGTGATATTTTACTGCCAGAAATAAATAAAGATATATTTAATGCAGATTTCAATTTTTCACATAATGAATTGAGTTCATTAATGAATGAATTACCTGATATTAAAGATTTCAATAAGAATGGATTAAGCTTTGAAGATTTGAAAGCTAAGATAAAATCATTAAGAAATGATTCTACAGGGTCTTTATTATAAGTTGAGACCGGGCGACGGAAGGCGCGCGCAGCCAGTCTGACATTGATGCAACATCGGCACGTGCAGTTATTGTTAAAGTGTCAACATGGTGAGACCCATTTCGCTGCAGCATCGTATTTTTTAGTGTAAACATTATTTTAAGTACGAGTCTGCTGGACGTGTACGTGATGAAGATAAGGTTTATCGAACAAATCCTCACACATTGGAGGTGCTGATAGAAAGCATTACGAATGAAATTAGGGGCATTACAGTGGAAGAACTCACTCGCGTCAGCCAGAATGTGGTTTCCAGATACAATGCCTGTATAACACAGGAAGGACGACAGTTCCAACATATGTTATAAGGTAAGATATGTAATACTTTATATAGCCTACACTTTAAGCAGGGAAGCCGCGCGCGCATCACCGGCGGCTAATGCGGACTCCGTAGCGGAGAGTGAAAACACCGGTCGCCCGGTCTCAACTTATAATAAAGACCCTGTAGTTATTATGATATCAGTAACACTACCCATTATGAAATATTATTATGGTTTGTTTTGTTAATTTTGTGTTGTATTTTTATGATACAGATAAAAACTCTGCTCATAAGAAGAGGCTATACAATGTCATGGGTAAGAAACTTGACCTTACCAGGAAGACGTCATAAGTCCGAAGGTCCGAGAGAGGAATTGACCTTGCGAACACTTGGAGATGCAGTCGTCGCAAAAACAGTATCGTCAGCTGATTCGACTATAAACACAGCTAGCCCAATATTATTTACTGGCTCTGGAATTCAATTCATGTAGTAAAACAGAAGCCAAATGATTGTATTAATTATTTTATTCAAGAAAAAAAATTATGTAATTTTGAATATGTAAACACACATACACACACATACTCTATAACTAAAGGAATATATGATCAAAATATCAATTTATAATATAAAGTGTTTAAAGGAAGCTTCTCAGCTATCACAACTGGGAAATAAGATATTAAAGTAAATTTTAATTTTGTTTAAGTTGAAATCGAACAAGGTCAAAATGTCGTATTAATAGATTAAAAGTAAACTCATTATTATATAATGAAAGGAAAATAGAGACGTCATAATTAAGCAAGTTAATTAGTAAATTTGATTTAATTGAAAAAAGAATTGAATATTAATTTATGAAGACCATAAGAATAGGCATACTTAACCCTTATCAGTTCGCCGACTTGTTAAGACTGTAAGTAGATATGTGAAGGCCGCTGGAACGGAATAACATTCCTGTAAGCCTGATTGAAGCCACTGCGGATTTCAAACTCTGCATGCGATAAAAGTTGAATGAATGAGTTTTACAGCTCTCAACAAGGTCGCGAGACTTTTGGAACTTATTGAAAATCGAGTGTTCCAACGAACAGCTCGTTTTCAAAAAAGGAGGGAGTATTGTTGTGCCCTGGTGTATACCTGCAGTATACCTTAGTATACCACGGATATACCGAATATCATTGTCATTGTTTATCCCATATTGTAACAGCAATGTTATAATTTAGGATATGGCAATGCATGGGTCAAGGAAATTATTATTAAGTTATTGAAAATTTGAGTTAAGAGAATTGCATACTTTTATGGATATTGCCTTAGAAGTCACATTAAAAAGGCAAAGATCAAATCCCATAAAGGAAGTGAAGTATTATATTGCATTTATTGTCAGAACATTAGTACAGCAACATTTGCGTAAATATTATTGCAAATTGCTTAAGTAAGGTTAAGAAGAACAAACTTTTGATTGGTGGAAAATGATGTCACTATCTTTCTGTTGTTTTAGTGCAAGTTAAGCCTTTATTAATTTAAGGAAACACAGAGATTTCCATAGTACATTAATGCAAATAATAAGGCATTTGCATGCATAAAAGACGTATAGCACTTTTATATGAAGCATTACTTCATTGTGACTTTTGACCATGGATCGGGCGTGGCAGACGCTGGTATATATTCTTGCTCAGCGCAACCCTCATTCTCATTATTACCTTCAACTTAGTGGATTCAAGTTGTTAGTCTACGAGATGGTTTTCTCTTCAAGGGGGAGAGAACACAGACCAGTTGAGATGGCAGAGCACTTCATATTATGTAAGTTTTAACACAGAAACATTTTACACTTATAATTAGAATAAACATGTAGAATTTATTTACTGTTTTATTTGAAGAACATAAGACATAGCAGTCACTGAAAATCCTTTACCTTTCAGAAAGCATTGATTTGAATTTAAATATTTTATTAAGTAAGTAAAGTAAATAATGGTGTCAGAGAAATAATATAATTTTGTAGAAGAAAGTAAAGTTAGGTAAAGAAGGTTTAACGAATGCACTGCTGATCGCAAGATTTTCCTGACAAGGGACGCCCCTAGGTGGGCCCCCAACATTTACATCAACTGAAACGGTCACCAGTTTACCTGCTTTCTACATATATTTATGACACAATTTATTGTTTCTCCAAGTAGGTAGGATCCTTTTCTGTTTAGATGTTATTAGCTAGAAACACTGGGTGGTTTCATGTCTATTTCTTCACCACTTTCACTACTACCATTATCACTACTACTAGTGTTCATTATTAACAAGACAATTTAGCAAGTTCATTAACAAAGTTTAAATCACAAGAAAGTTTGCCAAGTTATGCCACACATTTACATAACCTACTCTGTTGGCCTACATATGAAAGATTGCCTGTCACTTCTGTAATGACAATTCTACATTTTTTGTAAATTTGTAAATATGTCAGCAAAAATTAATGTTTCATAAATGATAGGTATCCTAAGATTTGACATATTTGTCAGACCTTTACCTGTAAACTCAAAAGTTTTGAGAAACAACAATATGTAAAATTGTCATACAAATCTACAAAATTGTCATGACATTTATGTAAAGTTGTCAGCTTTTATGAAAAACACAATTGTCAAAATGTAAACCTGTAAGACAATTTTATGTCACCTGTCACCTTTAAAATTGTAACTTTTATTAAATAGGGCCCAGATAGCTCTTCTAGAGTAGGCTATGTAAAGACCACATAAACAGGAAAAGTTCATATTTGGACTTGTTCGGTTGAAGTTCTCTTCCTCTGAATGTTTTCTTATGTTATGCATACTCATGCACAGACACACATATGCACATATCCATACACAAACTTAAATGCATGCAAATATTCTAACTACTACTTGTACATGTATTCTTAGGCGCTGGTTTTAGAGGGAAGTGAGGATCAGAGGGAAGAAGAGAGCTAGCCTGCCTGTCTTCCTGCAGTGTTGTCAACCAAACAAACCACATTTCAGCAAAGTAGCGCATATGGTAGATCAGGGCATTTTGAAATTAAAGCTATATAGTGATTTTGCGGAAGTCACAATTTAACTATAGGCCTACTCATATTAATAACATACTTGTGCATCAAAAGCATGTGAGGTATGTGAACAAATAATAAATTGAATGCCAAATTGAATAATTACTTACCATGATGCATCCTCGCTATTTCATCGTGTACCATATTCATTTAAATTTTATATCAGTTGAAATTTACTGACATAAAATACACCAACAATAGAAAATAGTTGCAATAGTCAATAGTTGCATGGCCTACTGTATGGACACAGATCCTGAACTCCTGATATGGCCTTGGTGCTGAAAGGAGAATAAATACAACTGAATCACAAAATAAATAAATTGAACTCGGTCCGATGAGTTGTATGTTTATCTAACACACATTATGTCATGAAAGGCAGAAAACTAGAAACCAATTATCATAACAGCTATAAATACTTATTCACTCACTTTCTGCTTGCTCTAATTCTGAGTCCTCGGGTTTGTCCCTTCTGTTGCTCATATCATCAGCAATGTTAATGATGATTTCATAATTTACATTTTCTACTACACAATTGTACGAGCAGGTTTCAGGATTTCATTGCTCCAGAGGTACAGTCAGTCAAATAAAAAACGTCGGGACTCGTATGCAGTTAAAAATGAAGTTTTAACGCATTAGTTCACAAGTTTCCTATAAAAAACATAAAATACAAGTCATTCTCTGAACACATATGAGGCCATGCGACAGGAGGGAAAAAATGAACAACGCAGAAAGCGCAACACACGATATTCAACTTAATGTATTGTCATAATTAATTTTGCTTTGTGTCATCGCGCCACATACAAATACTAGCTTGAGAGAAAGTGTAGTTAGGGCTGTAATTGACCTGCATTTTACGGCCTCTGAAGCAGCGAGAAGGTTCCATATTTCTTAAAGAGAGGCTCAGAGGTGGGTGCTTCACTATAATGCGACCGGAAGTTTTCATAGGAAACGTGGATCTGGCCGGCCGCGTATTTCAAAACTAGATTGGTTGCAGAAGTTGAACGTAAGTTATTGATTTTGCACTACAAGTACCGGTATTATAAAATAAAATCTTTAAAAAATGCTTCTTGAATAAACATATTCCTCGCAAATTTATTCATTATTATTATAAGAACTTCCATGCAAGAATATGGCAGACGTAAGGCATATAGCCACAGCCTTCTATACATGTTTGTTTTGGAACAAAACTGACTAAATAATCAAGAAAATACATGGACAGACAAGAGGTAGGTGTGAACCTAACCTTAAATCTTCCTGTACATGCGCATATGCTCGTTCGTGATACTTAATCAAATAACGCCCGATGTTTTTTATTTGACCGACTGTACATGTGATGAGGTTGGTGTGGCCTCAGCCATAATGGTGAGTTGGTATCCAATTATTAATCGCAAACTAGCTCAATTGAGAAACAAAACAGCACACAATGGAGATAGAACTAAAGCTGTTAGATGTCATGGTGTATAGCATACTCCATGTTTCAATGTTGTCAGTTTTGCTTACAGAATTGAACAAAACCTCTTGAATGGGTACGAGGGAGCCAAGTGCCCAAAGAATTGTGTACAAGCAGTACTTATCTTCCTACTTAGAGTTTGAAATAATTTTGATTTAAAGCAGTATTTTTATTCAGGTATTGCGTTAAGCTTGGAAACATTGTTATTAAAACTGCCACTCATTCTACTATATATTGTGCCTAACAGTCAAGTTCCAGAATCGTTGAGTGAACATCAAAACATTCTTCAATTTCGTTAAATTGAACATCATTAAGAGGATTGAAAAAATTATCACATATAAATTATCGCTTATAAATTCATGAGCGACATAGTTGCAAGGGAATTTATTTATGGGAGTTGAAAGTCATGAGTTGTATTTATTACGACTTTTGCATGAATAAAATAAAAGAAATAGGTGACAGAATCTCATAATGTTAATATTTTAATTACTTAATGATGACTGCTAATGACTGCAACTAGTTTGTTATAAAGGAGTACAAAAACTTGTAACCCTTGTAGCCATCTAGTGTTAAAAACATGTGATTACAATTAAATGCTGATCCTCCCACCACACATGATCTGCTGCCGACTGCAATACTTTCTTGCCTCGGAATGTATCTTTGTATCTTCTTTTCTCTGTAGTTTGAATGAACTAAGTGTACTAGATGAGCCTTTGTATCTTTGTATCCCCTTCTCTCTGCAGTTCGAGCAAATTAAACAAACTAAATGAACTGAACTGCAGAGTTCTTCACCTCTGATTGTATCTTTGCATCTCCTTTTTTTTTTTTTTTTTTTTTTTTTTTTTTTTTTTTTTTTTTTTTTTTTTTTTTTTTTTTTTTTAATTCCAGTAAACTAAACTACCCAATTTATTGAACTAATTTCACTGATGAACTAGATCATATTAAACTTAACTTTAAATTGAACAACATTTCCCATCAATATAAGGCATAATGGAGTATGTGATATGGGTATCTAAGACTGTATTTTTTATTTTTTTAAAAGAAATTCTGGACAGCGTCTTAAGAACTAGTTTTGTGAAATATCAATAAGGCTTCATAATATGTGAGAGCATTGTAAACAATGAAGTAATTTAATTGAATTGACTATGCAATTATACACAGAGCATGAAAGAGCATAAATTAAACTTAATTTATCTCAAATTCAGATTTTCTTTTACCAGACCTTTGTAATATCTGTAGTTGAATATTTCTGATTATAATTATTTGTTGATACAGGTTCTCTTGTGCAACAGCTTCTGTTAGATTCAGTATCTCCAGCTACACTAGATGATATCTTTACTCTTCTGGAACCATGGCTAGTAAAGAAAAACAGTTGTCAAAGAATAGCAGCTATTGGAACTTTAAAATCCATATTACAGTGTTACTTGGACAATGTGAATTTTGGATATGAGGTAATTTTTTCAAAGTGTTATTATATTCTTAAAGATTACAGTGGAACTCATTTAATGTTGTTGCTAGTTTCTTACAACCTGCATAAGGATAAACTGAACTGTGGTGGAAAACTGACAGTGTCCAAATGGCATGGAAATCATTCAACATTCACTTAAGATGGGTGTGAAAACTCCCAGTTGAAAGTCTCCAATATAAGTAATGTGAAAAGTGCAAGATAAGCAGGCTGTCTGATAAAGAGCAATGTAGAAATAAAATGATTATCATAAAGGATACTGAAAGTGGCCAACTTCAGTTTCTGTCAACATTTTTACACTTTTAATCATATTTAGTTTCACCTGTCATAATTAATTGACACCTATAGCGTGGCAGACATTGCCATTCAATTTCTGTCAACAGTTGTAAATTTTTAATCATATTTAGGTTAGAGTATCCATTCGTCTCACTTTTCCCAAGACAATCCTGTTTTTTGGAAAAATGTCCTGCTGTACCAAAAGTTTTATTGGGGACTCTCAAATATCCCGCTTGTTTTGTAATTCTGATGGACAGTGTATTTTATGCTACAGTAATGAAAGTTACACAGTGAAGGCTTGCTCATTGTCAAAACACATTGGAGTATTATCACTTAAGTGTGTTTTGAATAAATTATCTATACCAGCCTGCAGAAAAAAATTTAAGAAGTCATTTAAGTCATTTCAAATAATTTGTGTATATGATGCAAAGGGAAATTTTAAATGTTTGCTAAATTTTGTGAATGAAATTATTGTCTCGTTTTTCCTTAAATATTCCAGGTTTTTCCAATTTTTTTTTTGTAAATGTCCCATGGCATGTCAGATATTTCCAATCAGTTTCTGTATTATGTATTCAAGTGTCCCCCTACAGTTAATAATCGTAGGCTGGAAGGTGTGGTGAATGTGGTAACCACATGTTTGCTAACCATTTGTGTTTCAAAGACAGGGATATGTTAGAAATATGGTATGTTGTTCTTTACTGAGAAGCTCTGTTTTCCTCTTGGAATTTGTGGGTGCATGGGCAAAGAGAGATAAGTTCACTTTCTTGTTACTGAGAATTAGAATGACTTAACACACTTTACCCGCCCAACATCGCTTTAGAGATAGAGGCACACATCCATAACCCGTACGTTTTTGAATATGACTTACTTGACTTAAAACAAATGTAGAGAACATTTTTGTCTATAACTCTATGGACATATCTCCATTTTTGAGGATGGTGGACTTAACTCTCTTTGCCTGCGCACCCCTGAATTTATAAAAATATTTTTGTAGAGAGTAGTATAAGAAATATTCACCCAATATGTTCATCCCTCACACTGCACTCCAAAATAATGGAGTGGGTACTATTGCAGATTGCAGAATAAGATGGCTCCCCCACTGCGCATTGTGTAATTTATTGGTTAGATAAAACTATGCTCCATGATACATTGTATTTATATGTTTTCTGACAAGTCTATGCGAGTCTTATTCTGCTATTCAGGAGAAATTGCAGTAGTGTGCACACTTACACAGACAACTATTCCTCTGACATGAAAGAATTACAGGACGGGAAGTTATATCATGCTGGTCATTTGGAAAATTACCACTCTACAGAGGTACTGGTAACAATTCCACAAGCAATTTTTATTGAATAAAGCAGTCCAGTAAAATCACACATTCACATTATTTAACAACTTACTAAGCCCTTCAATTTGCATTTTTCATTCATTGCATTAATATTTAATGTTCTTTTCTTGTATTCATGTATATCAGTTCTTTTTTAATTTATTTTTAATCATTATTGTTATTATTATTATTATTATTATTATTATTATTATTATTATTATTATTATTATCATTATGTATTTCATGTTTTTGCCCTGGCTGAGTGGTAGAGAAGGCCTTATGGCCTTAACTCCGCCAGGTTAAATAAATAAATAAATAAATAATACACACATTAACAACCGACATTATTTTGGGAACAGCATAAACTAAACAGTATAGGTTATGGTGCAATAATAACAGAAGAATCTGAATGATTCATTCTGATTTGCATGTTTCTAACTAACCACTATGTATTTAAAGATTTAATGGCAGCCACAGCTTCCCGGTTTGCATATACAGCTGGAAATGCAAAAATATGGAAATTGGAAAATTTATGAACCCTTAGAGCCAGTTTTACATTCTAAGTACGCAGCACATATGTTCCATTCCTGCACCATTCATACATTCCAGGAACGCATTAAGCAAGACAGTCTCTTATCTTGGTCATGTATTGAACAATTTTTAAACTGTTTGCACAAGGATGAAGTTAAACACGCGAAATACAGTGGTACCTCGAGATACGAGTGCCCTAACATACGAGTTATTTGAGATACGAGCTGTCGAACAAGCGAAGTTTTGTTCTGAAATACGAGCAACATTTGAGATACGAGGAATGGCCAGTTGCGACGCTGCACACGACCCACCAGTTTACTATGCCTGCGCCTCATGCGTCTCGTGCATTATCCCACGTATTCCCCCAGTGTGCTTGTTTACCTCGCTGTCGAAGCATCTTTGCTAAGTTTTTCTAGAAATCATAGAAAAAAATGAGCAAGGTGTGCGAGTAGCTGACTTGGCGAGGCAGTACAGTATTGTTTTTATACAATATTTGTCATTTATAAATACATTTTTCTTATTCAAAAACACGTAACAAAAACAATTGGGGGTAGCATTTTTGGGGCTGGAACGGATTAATGGCATTTCAATTAATTTCAATGGGGAAAATTGCTTTGAGATACGAGCAAATTGACATACGAGCAAGGTTTCGGAACGAATTAAACTCGTATCTCGAGGTATCACTGTATTTTGTTGTTGTACTAATTGTAAATTTGAGGAGGGCTAGGAGGGTGAAGGAATTCTCGGTCTTCACAAATCAGTTGTTTCCCAGGTTAAAACTTCGCTTTTTCAGTAGATATGGAAAAGCAGTTAACTTCAAAAGCACGGGGCTCTGGCCATAAATCCTCCTTAAATTACAATTATCATCTGTGCTCAGTATTTAAAAACTTAAAAAATTTAGCTGTAATTTCTGCTTGGTGTTTTGATACTTGTTGATAATTCTTGCCTGATTGGCGTTATATATTTCAATTATTTTCATTTTCCTACTGAGCTATACAATTTGTTTTAAAATTACAATTGCCACCTATGCTCAATATTTAATAACTTTAAAAAGTTAGCTAAATTTTTGAAGTTTTTAAATACTGAGCATAGGTGATAGGGGTTACCATGACGAAACTCAATCTTCAAGTCACCTGAGGAAGACTCCAGGGGAGAGTTGAAACGTTGTGTAGTGATTTTAATTTTTATCCACTGACTTGAAATATATATTTAAACATTTCTTTTTATTGGATTTGTATCAGTGGAAATTTGGGACCGATATGGATGTTTCATAGGTGATAGTTGTAATTTAAAAACATATTTATTGGAAGTTTCATAACTTTTAAAGTAATGATTTATTTTAAGAACACAATAATTCACATGCTGAAATATAAAGCTGTGCATAGCATTTAAATACCGGAACAGGGTAAACCCACAAGAGGCTCCTCGGCATTTGAATATCCAGTGTGAGGAGTTAATATATCTCTTTAAAGAATGCTATGTTTACTTTAAAACCTTAGTGTGTATATGTATGCAAGAAGCTTCATGTTGAGATGTTTAAATTCAATATCTGTCCTTGATTTCAGACACCAACAAAGTTCAGCCAATCAGGACTGATTCTGGGCAGAGTGGTACCTCGATGTACGGATCCCAACAAGACTGTTCGTCAACAAGCCATTGATTGTGTAAAATTGGTGCTGAGTTTGGCAGCACGTTATGAAGGACACATGTCAGATATTGACAATGATCATGCTTGTGAGCTTTCGCAGATCCGAGAGAAAGTTCACACAGATGACCCTACTGAGCTTTTCAAAGTCACTAGTGAATTAGCTAAGGTAAGAGTAAGAATTAGCTAAGGTGAGGTAAGAGACTGACAGTTGTAAAAAATATCTGTGACATCATCAGACCTCAAAAAATTGTTTTTTGCTTTATTGGACCTCCTCTTCAAGGATTGGTCACAAATATCAATCATTTAACAAAGTTATATTTATAAGTCTGTAACACTATGCTAGAGTATTTTTTCTTTGTGGAAATTAACTACCAGTATTATTTTATTGGTTGATTGAGGAATTTATGGTTGTGAGTTATTTTATCAGTTGATTGAGAATTTATGGTGTGAAAATAAGGTAGGTCTTTTTGGGGGGTGCCAGTGCCTGCAGAAATTGAATTACATTGTATTGATCTGGGTTTAATTTCCAGTATTTGGAAGCAGAATTGTGGTGGAGAAAACAGACAATTATGAACATGTTTTAATATGGTTTTCCATATATAATTTAAGTTACCATATCTCTGTCATCGTTTTCATTATGATCATTGTTCTTAGTTCTGTTTAGAATTAACACCATGTGGTATTGATGAGAAAGCGGTTAATGCAGTTGAACTTAGATAATTTGAAACTGAATGAACCAGCAAAAAAATTGAATTAATCACAATTTCTAATTAGAAAAGTTTTAGTTTGTGTATAAGGATGTCAAGGGACCATACTAATAGTTCAAGCTACTCACGATTTTAAATTTAAAAAGTTTGAATTATCCAAGTTTAACTGTATTATAAAAGTAAAGAAGAAAACTATGGGATTAAGATTTTGGTGTTAATAAAAAGTTATTAGGGCTTAGCCTGTTGGGCTTAAATCAGTTGTTATATTTTATTTATTTATTAAGTTCCAGTATGGTACTTTATGAGATTGTGTGTGGGGGACGAAAAATGTCTGTCCTTCCGTCTGTTTGTCTGTCTGTCCGTGTGTCTGTACAGACTTAATACACTTATGAAATAGAAATAAAACAATGTGGCTTAGATATGATATAAAAAAATTGCAGACTTAATTCTTTGACTAGAAGTTTCTTGTAAATGCAACTTAAAGAATATTTTGTTTAGAAAAGATATGAAGTATTGATAAGATTTATGATTCATGAGAATACTTGTGAGTGGTTTGGAAAAAGAGTAGCCCAATGATTGTAATAACAGTTCAAATTCGAGCCTTTCGGTGGTTATAACTGGACAGTGGAACAGTATATGTGTGACATTTTGAACATTTTTCCCACAGATGCAGTCTGGATTGGGTTTAATTTTAAATCTGTGGAGGTACTGTCAGAATTTACCATGTCCAGTAAAAAATTGGGTTAAAACAAAATTTGGAACCACAAATTTGCATTTGCATCTATCAAAGACTGTTGGAAAATATAAGTCTTTTGTCAATGTACCCTTATTACTATTTATCCAATATTCATTCCAGTCTATTATAATAGATTCTTTCATAATTTTCTTTGCATATGAAAAGGGACATAATGTATAAGACTCTTGAAGGTTGGATATGGCAGCACTCAGCTCTCTCATTTCTGGTAATTCCAGCGTGACCCTTAACCCAAGATATACAGATTTGATGTTCAAGAACCATACATTTAATAACTTAATTCTTATTTCTAAGGCAAAGAATGACTGATTGAGAGTCACTGTAGATGACTGCACTGCACAGTGTTTGCTGGCACCATTTTATTGCTTCCAGTATTGCTAGCAACTCTGCTTGGAACACTGAACATTCCGGAGCAAGTTTGAACATGGATGTGAAATGTTCCATTGATTGTCTGTAGACTACTACCGCACATCCCACCTTGGCTGTTTTATCTGGTTGTTCATTTAGCCGGGATCCGTCTGTGTAAATGTCATAGTCATGGAGACCTGAGGTACAGTTTTCACCATATTGAGGGATGTAGATAGCTGGGTGTCCAAAATGTGGCGCTCCTCACCTTAAGTGCTTCAGATCAGTCCCTGCTCATTCTACTGGGATTTGTGGTCGAGGAAATACCTTGGGCAGATCCCTCTAAATACTTTACTTTCCTCCTATGTATCATTTCAACAATGCTCTCATTTTACAGATCTGTCACAAATCTTTTGGATGTAGGAGAACTGTGCCTTCAGTTTCATTTCCTTTTCTGTTTTATAATTTGTTATTAAACTAATAAACATTC